>JAUZNJ010008972.1:0-18086 GCA_034780135.1 Jordanella pulchra
TATATATATATATATTGCAAAACATATGCTTATACATTTTTGCACTTTTTATTTTTTGTTCATGATGTCATATGTTGTTTACTTTGTTTTAATTTGAAATTCTGAGACACAGCAAAATAGGCTGCACATTGCGAACCCCCCTCTCTCCTTGAGTCCTGACCACCGGTGATGTGATGTCACCAGCTAACGTCATAGCTGCCATCTGGACCCGGTGATGACTTCCATTTTTTTTGACCAGCCGTTGTCCAAATCAGTGCACCACTGAGCCACTTTTCTGCAGAGCAAGTTTAATCTACAAGCTTTAGAAACATTTCTCACATTTCTCTTTGGTCCATACAGAATAGTGAGCATCCCTTAAATCTTCTTTCTTTGTGTTTAAATGTAGAGGCACTGATTTAGACGCCTTAAACTAGATGTAGGCCTACTACAGTCTGATTAATGAGGAAGTATTTATTGTATCAGGCAGTAATTTTTACTGACTCATGTAGGTCTCCACTCTGTATTTACAGTCTGAGTTTCTTTACAAGTCCATACCATGTGGTAGTACTTTTATATACCAATTTCTCTGACTTATTTTCTAACAAATATGCTTTCGGTCAAGGTAAATGAAGATTGAGCAGAGTTTGTTCATGAAAGCTCTTTAGTTGGGGTGTCAGTTTTCCTATTCTAGTGTTGTGACAGAAGGACATGAAACAAACTAGCTCTGGACTCTCCCCTTCGGGTGAGGAAACATGGTACTATGGTGAATTAAGAGTTTTACACCAAGTACAGCTCTTGGTTTGCTAGCCAGCTTTTGATTACTAATAGTAGAGGCTATAACTTTGCCATTTTGCTAGAGCACAGTGATGTAGAAATATTGGATCATAAAGCTTTGGGTTGTGTTGATGGTCAGTGATATGGTAGAGACCACAGCACAGAAATAAGCAGAAACCAGTAAAGCTAAAGTGAAAATATTTCAACCCCCAAAGAGCACCAGTTGTTTAAAGACTATGTTTGTGTGTCTATATTTCCAACTTATATTGATCATATGATTAAAAGGAATTTTCTATGATGATTTTGCCCATATTAAAAGCAGAAAGAAACCCTGATACCTTATGCTCCTGTGGGTTCTAGTTGCCTAGCCTTAAGAATCACGTTTTAATCTTCAGAATGGTTTTTCTGTTCAACTTATATCTTGTACAACTAATACAGAATCCTAAAGGTGTGCTTATACTGGAAAGAGCAAACAAGAAAACATGCAAGCCTGAAGTAAGTTGAGGAGGAATTTCTTTGTTTAGCAACAAGTTAGGGTATAAAGTTAAACAGCTTCCTCTGGACTTTAACAATAAGAGCCCTGGATCTACACTTCTGTCATAAATTGAAACAACATATTTGAAATCCTTTCCACTGGTAAAAAAAAAAAAACATTTTGAAAGTTAGGCTGTAGATTCAATTTAACTTAGAACCCACTGTATTTGTGAAAGAGTCATACATTTCTAAAAATGTTGATACATTTTGATGATTTCTATATAATTACATCCTTGATGTGTTGTAAAAATGCATAAAAATTTCTTTAACCTTTATAGCCTATATAAAACTTATATAAACTTATATATATATATGTTTGTGTGTGTGCGTAATTTTTTTTCTTTAACTGAGCAAAGAGTTTCAGCTGTAGCATAAGCACCTAATAAATGTGACTCCTATTTAAAAAAAGTTGGCATGATTAGGTAAACTGATTACATCCTGTCTCCTTCCAAATCAAACAAGTAAACAACCACTGATGAGAAAGCCCCCTCATTCTTCATATATTATATACATCAGTTATAAAATGTGTGTTATTAATTAGATGTTTAAGAAATGCTTGTCAACTTGACAAACATTTGTAAAATAATGGCGAAGAGTTCATTAAAATCATCTCTTTACACTTCTTGTATCTGCAAAGAGAAATTTGGCTGCATGTGTCTCTGGCTGTTTTAGCCATTCCTCTGGGGCTAGCTGCAGACCTTAATCTGTACACCTGTTGCTAGGAGACATATAAGTCCAAAGCCTCTCTGGCTGAACGCTGAGGTATCCTTGGGCATATTTAACCAGCTTATTTGTGTGCTGCTGCCCCCACACAAATATAAGGAGCCCCTCTGGTATTACCAATTTGGCTAGAGATAAGGAGAAGCTGATTGGAGAGAAGAAAGCTGTGGATACGCTATCCCACTTGCTCATACATACAGCATGAAAGCAAAGCTAATGCATACAAATTCAATGTAAAGCTGTGGATTGTGGAAAGGTAACAGGGGAAGCTGTATTTAATAGTAGTATGAACATAATGAGCTGTGGTATCAGTTCACAAGAGTTTCAATGGTTAAAATAACAGCATTTTCCCAACTCAGCCTTATTTCCTTCAGCTTCAATTCATTGAAAGATTTTCATCCCACAAAGTGACCCTATTACAATTACAAGCTACAGCTTCCTGTGCTTGTGTTACTCAAAAAAGAGATGAACAACAAAAAGCAACAGCATCCAGCACTGAGTTACTTGAAATAGTTTTGTGGTTATTAATTTTTATTGTTATTTGCTTAGGTCTATGTAAGCACAAATATGAAATTATTAAAAACGAAGTAATAGGTGCGTTGTTCAAAACTTGCTTGATCAGTTTCTTACAGAAGTTTTTACAGCATAAGATATGCTTCAATTAGATGTAAGTACAGATAATAACTATGGAAAAACTGATTTCTACTATGATAAAGCAACACAGAGAATTTACTTGAGATGTGCCAAACATGAGGAACAGGAGGAACCAGCAAAGAACCATGAAACACTTATATACTGAGGTGAGAGTGGAGAATGACACTGAATGCAGGTTAGTTAATCAGGGGATAAGAGACAGCTGGGAAAGACAGTAAACCAGCAGACTGAGGTAAGATGAATAATTAACTCAAAGGAAGTTGAACTAGACACAAAGAAACTACCAACGGGCCGGAGCGTGGGGGGACTAACAGCAGTTACCCAAATGAACAAAGGACAAAGCCAAAAAATAAACAGAAGAATAAACGAATGAACTAATAGGACAACATCTTTTTTACCATAATAAACATAGATAAATGAAATTAATATGGCCAGCTCTTTAGAAAATAAACAGCAAAGATACCATTGTTACACAGACACAATGAAAACCAAACAAACCAACCAAAAATATCAAACGGTTATGATATCATACTCTTCTATAAAACAAATAAATGTTTTAGATCTATAGAGACTTACAAATATCTTATTATAAATAAACAAAGCACTTTGTTTCAAAAGGTATACCATATCCAGTTACCTCTTGAACACAAGTAGATTCTAGTTGATTATTTTTCATGATGTGGCAAAACCTTTTATTTCCCTTGAAGTAATTTAATGAAGTGTGAGGATCTCATACAAGCCCACGCCAAATCATAGCCATACAGTGACAACTGTGGATTGGTTGTGGTGAGTGTTGCCTTGCCCCAGGCTTGTATTTGATGTGAACACATTGGAGGCTTGGCACTCACTTGAATCTGGTTAAGTACAGCGCAAAACATTTAAAAAGTCACTGAGGATGGTGGAAGAAGAAAGAGAGGTGTGGTCAAGAGTGAGTGAAAGTGAGGGAGGGCAAAATGGGAATAAAAGGAATTGAGCCTGGAAGTGGAACAGGGCCATATACAGGCCTCATGCTGTATACAGTAAACGTGTCTGCTGCGTGTGTTGGTTTGTGTGTGCTCATGAGCGTGCACATGTATTGACCTTGTTTAAACAAACAGTCAACCAGCCCCCTGGCTCTCACTGCCCTCCCTGGTGTGCTGGGCAAACAGCAGGGCTGTGCGATTCGCTCTCTGGTGTGTGTGTGTGTGTGTGTGTGTGTGTGCGCGCACACCGATAGATCCTATGGTGCCTCAGTTGCCACACCAGGGTAACCGCTGCCAGATAAAATGGGACCTCGCGTGACCTTGACCGCTGTTTCTGCTCTTTTTACTTCTGTGACACACACACGGTCACTAGACAGCTACAGTTACCATCTCTCTATCTCCTAAACATTGCAGACCTTCCCATAAAATGCAGTTTTGCTGTTTCCACACTTTTTTTATTTGTTCTTCAGAAGCTTCAGGACTGTAGTTTATACCAGCGTGGGTCTATGTAGCTGCTCGCACACCGCTGCATACACACGGGGAGTCTCACCATGGCAACAGGGGAGCAACACAGGGAAACAACTTAGTAGAGTCAGGCGGTCGCTGTGAGAAAGTGTCATGTTACGACAGAGGGCTGAGGCTGAGGAAGGTGAGAGGGTAGGACAGCGACAGAGAGGAGAGAGTGACAAAGGGATAAGAAGAGGGAAGAGGACCGATGACGAAAACAGCACAGGGCTGGGATACGGCGAAGAGAAACTGATAAGGAGATGATAAACGACAGCATTACTGTTCATGTGAAAATTGCAAAGAGAGCAGGTGTTGTTGTTTTGTTTTGTTTTTTTCATTTAACTTTAAGCTTCACCCAATAAATATATGTAATTATAAACCAAAAATCTTGGAAAATGTTTAAAAATCCAGAAATCAAGGTTAATTTTTGTCATTTTTAACAAAAGTCAACATGTCTGGTATGCGTGTGCCAGTAAGCCTGTGTAATAACGTATGCAATGTTGGGACATGTTTTTCCACCTTAGTTTGCTCGCTTCATTACTGCCTCAGTGGAACAGATGAAGGCCAAAAATAAGTAGAGTCTTTATTTAGTGGAAGGTGAGTCTGTAACCGTATCCTGCAGTTTTATTTTAAGGGAAAGGGTTTATCCTAAACTGGATCCACAATCAGATGCTGGAAGTTAGTTACGTGCCTCGGTGAACATGGGCCTGGGGTCTTGTGACTGCCATTTATGTCGCTGTAGTTTCATATAGCAACTGATTTCTATTAGGCTGGTTTATGCTGACAGAGAGGAGGTACAGGAATCGTCTTCTATAGGTGTTAAACACTCATTCTTAGATTGATTAGGTGATGGAGGATGGGATTAGGAATATGGAATAACTGGTGGGTTGTATGTTATGTGGAACAGAATCTAATGCCTTGAGCATTTTAGTACAGTTTACATTTTAGTATCAGTACAACCTTGTTTAGATGTTCTTCTTTTTTTGAAAACTATGTATATAAGATGTTTGAATTGAATCCACAAAGTCCGAGACTACTACAAATCCCCTGAATAAATCACTGCAGTTTTTCATCTTTCACAGGCTTTATGACCTCTAGTTTGTCAATCAGCTAGAATTCGAACCTTATGTTGTCAAAGCCTTTAGTAAAAAAACACAGCCGTTTCCCAGCCTCATGATCCAAACACTTCTTTTTACAATAGAGCCGTATCACATGATAAAGTTGGTTTTATTAATAGAAATTAATAAATGCTCCAGTTATCCCCTGTGGTGCAGCTTTAGTGCAATAAGACTGATGGTAGCTACTCTTTTGGTTTCCATGCAATGACTGTGTGTTTTGGAAGTGTTGGTCAACAGCGCACAGGAACAGCCGCCGTAAAGCAGAAGAAAACTCTGTTAGCATCTGTGGTAAAAGGAATTTAAAATGTTGGGATGGCTTGGTGAGAAACATTACATTATTTTTGAAATCAGAACCATTTTTAGAGGATTGATCAATTTTAATTCAAGGCCTCGCTAAGTTTCATAGCTTTAGTTACTTTTTCAAAAATAATTTAAAGTAAAAAAGGAACATTCCCTTTATTAAACCTTTTTTTCTGTTTTCTCAAGACTATTTCAGTTGACATAATGATGGTGTTATTAGTATTTTGAAGTATTTTTTAGATTACTATTATGGTTGTTGAACACGTATTACTTTAAAGAACTATAGCTAGTTGGAACTTTGTAGATATAGAAAATGCAAAAACAAGACCAAGACTTTCCAACATTTAATCTAAAAAACTTTGTATTAGGTACAGAAAGTGTCATAACTGATGCATCGGTGAAATTTGACTGTATAAAATTTGAATCTATGCAGAACAAGCAACCCTGCTTTGAAACATTTATCCCAAAACATGTTTAATGTGGAAATGACCTGAACTAGGAAGCAACACTGACTTAAAAACAAAAATATCATTTTTGGACATTGCACCCTGTCGATGCACAACTATATTATATTCTTACATCTGTCTCTTTCTCTTTAAAGAGATCCAGCCCTCCAGAAACAGGTAACTAATGTATTCCTGTATGGAACACATATGTTTCTCTTTATTTAAAAACCTGCATATCCACACAGACACGTATGATACGCAGTACAGACCAGCATAGCTGCAAACAGGACTTCTTGACATTCTTTATTTTCTTGAATCCAGATGTTCTGTTTGGATGACCTGTGTGGTTGAAATTAGGTTTTTATGATAATCCCTTATGATTTATTACCCAGTCTGACACCGAAGCACACCCTAAAGGAAGGTGATCTTATATCCTGCTTAGTCATTCACTCACAAATGATCACTATGCTGTTGTAAAGCTCCATCGGAGGATGTTGTAAAGGAGTGTCAACATACCTGAAGCTGCCAAGATTTTGCCACAACAAGTTTAGTTCAGTGTCAAAGAGATTGTTTTTCATTTTTTTAAATGTTTGATTTTAATGTCTTTATTTGTGCAGTTTTACAAATCCTTTCTACTGTGATTTCTAAGCTAATTTGAAATTTACCTAATCAAAAATAAAGCTTTACCTTTTCTTTTGTTTGCTTTTTTACGTGTCTGAGTTCAGTGATGAATATAAAGCTTCTTATCCAACTTCAAAGCTCAAAAAAAGAAGCTAAGTATTGCAGTGATACATTTTTTTTCAGATGTGAGTGTGGGATGTTGTTTCCTCTGAGATATTTCCTTGCACAAGCCTCTATGAAGCCTCTGCTTTTTTGCGAGGTTTTGATCTAAAGAGTTCAAGAAAAATTAGATACATGTATCCTATTTATGCCTTTTGATCTAAAACTCTACAAAGATTTTAATTTAGCTGCAGAAATAATTTCAAATATCTTTTCCACTCCTTGGTTTTGTAGGTACATCCATCTTATGCTTGTAAACACAGCATATACTTAAGGTTGTTTTCATGGTGGAGCACATGCATCCCCATACTCCCTGTTTTAACCACGACCTACTGTTTTAGAGGCGTTTGAGAAAATCTAGTGGGATTTGCAAAAAATGAACATAGGCTTGTAAATCTTAAAATATGTTAGTGGTTTGGAGCAGCGAATGACTTATTCCTAGCTCACCTCCTTTCTGTCCTTTCATGCATCGATCATTTTCTGCCCAGCTCTGACACCGGGGTGTGTGACGCAAACCGGCAGGGCTAAAGAGCCAGCTGTGGTGGGATTGAAGCTGGGCAGTTAAAAGTGGGGAAATAGCAATGAAAGGCCTTCTTCTTCTGCTCTGTTAGCCTGTGCAAGCTACCATGAGTCTGCCTCGGGGGTGTGGTTGTTTCAGAGCAGTCCGCTGTGGGCGTGAATGTGGGGGGGATGCCATCCTGCCGTCACAGAGTCTGCCAAGTACAACATTACAACAGTGGTGGGATTGTGCGGCCTGCATGTTTGTTCTGTCCCTGTGTAGAGGAAAGGTCCCGTTCTTCTGTCTATTTTTCCCTCGTTATTACCCAACATGCAACAGTTTCCTCCATCAAAGATTGTCCTCTCTGGAAAGTGGCTAAGGTGGCAGAACTCAGGGACAACTTCAAAGGACGACTGCTGCTTGTTGGGTGTTTTCCCACCATGTTGGCTCAGATGAACTGCTGGAAATGCTGCTGACCTTTTTCACTGGCATCTTCTGTACCATAAAAAGCATTATAAAAATAAATCTTTATGTCAGGACTCAGATTTAATTAGGGACTCTGCTTTTAAGAGGCCTCCCTATTTTTTTTCTTTTAATTCAGACAAGTTTTATTTATTTCATCTGTTTTCTGTTACAAAAGCTCACGAAGGAAAAGTTATTTCTGGACATCGCAGACAGTTTTACTCCCCTAAAAAGATTCCTACATCCATCTGTCTGTTTTGTTCTGCTTTTTTTGTGATCGGGCCTCAGGGGTATCAGATCCATGAAGGGAACCCAGACATCCCAAAGCATTTCCAGCTCAGGTTAGGCCTGTAATCCTTCCAGTGAGTTCTGGGCTTTTTCAGGGTCTCTCCTCCAGATGGAAATAGAAAACCCTCCTAGCTGGAAATCTTATAGCTACAAGTATCATCCAACTATAATGTTTCTATTGTTTTAAAGTCCCAGATTAAACATCACAATACAATTAACCACCTTCTTTTTTATATCCATAAAACCGTTTTTCTAAAAAAATTGTTTAACTCCAACACTTCTTATATGGGAGTTGGAAAGGCAGCTCTGTCGCACTAAATGAGAAGACTGATTACTATTAGCGTTACAAGGTAATAACAATGTTTTTTTTGTTGTTGTCTTTTTATCAAGTCAGCACATAAACAGAGGTTAGAGTCCAATTGTGTGTTAACACCTTATTTATAGATGCAAACTCCCTGATATGAACATAAATTGTCTTCCACTGCAGCTATCTTTGTGTTTTAATAGAACAAGGGCCTCATTAGATTATAAGAAATATTTGAATCAAACATGAAGTGTAAATTGATATTTCATTCATATTTTGTCTTTACCAGAACAATCGTCTTTAAAAAAAGGATTTTGTCGTATTTGCTTTTATTTTTTTCTGGACAGGGTGGAGTTCTGTAAAGTGAATGCAGTGAAACTGAAAAGATCTTTTTTTTTTTCACACGTTTCATCATCTGAAACCCAAGGATTCACGTCGGTGTGTTTTGTTTTCTCTTTGATTGTTGTCTTGCAGCTCACTGGCTACAGCGAGAAGCCTGTCAACCTGCAGATGTTTATAGGAACAGCGGATGATCGCTACCTGAGGCCACATGCCTTTTACCAGGTGCACCGGATCACAGGGAAAACTGTAGCAACGGCCAGCCAAGAGATCCTAGTCTCCAGCACCAAAGTTCTTGAAATCCCTCTGCTTCCTGAAAACCACATGTCAGCCAGGTAGACATCAGAAACCCTTTAAAGGCTGCATTATTCATAAGGGCATTATGGGCCTACCACCGTGGAGGAAAGGCTAACCAAGGAAAGATAAACACTCTTTTGCTTCTAAATGGATGCGATGTCTTCCAAAGTAGATTTTATAGATTTTCTTAATTTATACTAACATAAGGGTTGGTTACACAAGGAAATTTACAGTGTTTCCTGTGGAGACATAAACAGATTTATTGATACAACCATGACCTGTTGCAGCTGAATACTTATATTTTTATAGGATCTGGTTTCATTTATGGTGGAACTCATAGGAACCAGACTTGGTTGAGATTTCCTTATTTATAACTGTAATAAACTACCCTCACCGGCAGTTTTAGTTGCCAATCTCCCACTGGGTTTGTGGGTTATTTTATCACCCAGAGGCATTTTACAAGTACTAACAGAATATGCCTGAGATGCTTAACATCATGACAGTTCTGCACAGAGCCAACTGTTTTTGTGTGTGTGTGTGTCCCCTTTTTATTTGCAGCATTGACTGTGCTGGCATACTGAAGCTGCGGAACTCAGACATCGAGCTACGGAAGGGAGAGACGGATATAGGACGGAAGAACACACGGGTCCGCGTGGTGTTCCGAGTGCACATCCCTCAGCCCAATGGGAAGGTCCTCTCCCTGCAGGCTGCCTCTATTCCTGTGGAGTGCTGTGAGTGTTCACTTGTTGTTATATTACACAAAAACATTTCATTTAGACAATGATGTAGTCTAAAATATCATTCAGGCCTACAGACACTGAATTTATATTTACCTCATCTTCTGAAGTTAAGCCTATATTTACATATGTTGTATTTAAAGAAACATACTTTTTTTCCCAAATTCTCAATTGTTAAACTAAAAGTTTCCGGTTTTAGGTCAATTTAAAGTCCTTAAATCATTTTTTTTCTTCAAATTCACTAATTAAATGTTAATATCACTGACACCATCTAAGTAAGCTCAGATGATGAAATCAAGAAAACTTCTAATGTGAGTTTTTGGATCATCTATTCATCTGTTAAAACGATTATATATATACAAGTATAAAACAGTAGGGGGATGTCCAGCTATCATACCGTTCAGGGATCCCAGAACACAAGAAAAAATCACTATGTACACATTCTGGCTGAAAACAAAAGTCCTCTAGAGGCGAAAAACGTTCAGACACATATTACTGTGATAAAACGACAGATTATAATTTGTTGACTTAGTCTGGGACACAGACTTTTTTTGGGGGGGTCTGCCTTATAGTGATTAAACTAATTAAAGTAATAGTGAACGGTACACATTTGTTTTTCATTTGATGTCAAACCATAAGCCCAGTATAAGAAGGATGGGGGTGGCAGCATCACGTTGTGTGAGGATTCTGCTGGAAGAGAGTGTGATGGACTTTACAAAGCAGGAGGAAGGAACATGATGTGGAAACACTGAGGCGACATCTGAACACATCTGCTCAGATGTTAAGAGCTAGGGCAAAAAAATGGACAGCCAGAGCAGAACGTCAGATTTAGTTACAGGGAGACTGAGAGCAGTAAAACCAATGTGTTGGAGTGTTTATCATTATGCATGTGGGCCGAACTGAAGAGGTGCACATGAGCAGGATAACTCAGAAACAGGACTTACTCACTGCTATTCTGTCTGGTAAGGATGGGCATCCTAACAGTTTATCGATAACGCTACTAACGATGCTCCTTATAGATATGATATTTTATCTATACCCTTATTGACATCTTTTATTTAAATTAACAAAAGGGTAAAAAAACAAATAATGAGCACTGACAGAAACAACGAAACCAAACCTTGTTCTCTCTAAGTTCCAAACAACAGAAAAGTGGCTAGATTTGATGCTATTCACTTTATTCGGGTTTTAGTCTGTAGGAATTGACACAGATTCAAATAAACACTTTATAATGAGGTAAGTTCTTCAAACCTTTTTAAGAAAGGGGGGGGGGCATTCAAGATAATTCTTCTTTTCAGTGCTTGATCAAGCAAATATAAGGAAATACAGCAATTTCTGACCTAAAACAAGGAACCTTGAGCTTATTTCTTAGCTGAGACTGAGAGAAAAAAGATTTTCATGCATTATGTGTAAATATCCATTTTCCAACATATGAAAATCACAGTGTGTAATTTCATCAGCTGTTGTCCAACTTTCTGGATCTCTCCCAGCCCAGCGTTCAGCTCAGGAGCTGCCGCAGGTTGAAAAGTCCAGCCTCACCAGCTGTCTGGTCAGTGGGGGTGAGGAGATGGTGATCACTGGTTCCAACTTCTTCCCAGAGTCCAAGGTTATCTTCCTGGAGAAAGGACCTGGTAAGAAATGCTCTTGTGCAATATATTTATCTCAAACTGTGGGGTAGTTCCTGATGGATGAGCTTTCCAAGTTTACTTTGTCTTTACTAGCTTTATGAAATAAATTACACGGACTTTGTTGAGAATGAAAAGTATTAACAGAAAGGCTAGCCCTGGTCTCTGTTTTTGGTACTTCATGCATCGGCCCGTTTATGATTTGCCTAGTTGAATAATAAGGTTTGCCTTGGAAAACACATTTTAATTTGAATAGTTCAAAGGTTTACACTGTGTGCCCTGGGCTCTTCCTTGTGGAGTTCCCATGCTTTGTTTGAGGAAACAGAGAAAAAAAAGTTATGCCTGCTCAGCTATTAGCTGTTATCTATTACAGATAATTGGTTAAACCAGTTTTTTTTTTTTTATATAAACATTAAAATTCATCAGGTAGCTTGAATGTGATCGTCGTCCTCCAGAGGAAAAGAAGAATAAGTACTTAGAAGTGAAGTGCAGTAACCTTTTAGACTTTAGTTGTTATTCTTAAAACCAGCTTTTACCTGTAACAGAATCTGTGCTCGTATTTAAAGTTTTTCCATAAAGTTATTTTCTATGTCTCATTATCTTCTTTTTTGTTTGCTACTCTTTAATGAAGGACATGGAGGAGCTCGGTGGAAATTTTTAATGTATGACATTTGCTTTACCAGTCTCTACCTGCCCAATGTACTTTTGATGCAGAGCTACAGATTCAAGTTTGCACATGGCAAAAAAGCTGAGTAGTGTTGCCTTTGTGAGCAAGTGCTGTACTTAAAAGTCTTATATTTAAATGATCTGCCCTCAGGAATGTGTTCAGGCCCTTTTCAGGAGGAGCAAGTGAAGCATGGCAGGCTTGAGTAGCGGGTGGAAACCTTTGAGGCACTTCTTGGGTTGGCAGTGACTTGGGCCCCGTCTTGCATGAAGTCAGTAGACTGTGGAGAAGAAAGGAAAACGTGAAAGTGGATGCAAACATGATGTTGATTAGCTCTGTTTAAATAAATGCCCTCCCTGGAAAGAGACATTGATTACACCTGATAGGAAGGAAAAAACAAAAAAGAGACAGATTTTTACAGTGCAGACTCTCATAACTAAAAAATGAAAGCAGATTAACAAAAAGAAAGTCAAGAGTGATGGAGCAGCATTAATTACTACACCTCAGTTACACAAAACTCATCCAACCAGCTGTTCCAGGGAAGTTCCCTTTAATAGCAAATAGCCAGAGGGTCATTCCTATATCAACAACGGCACTTTATTATGATAACCAGCAAGATTAAAAGAATGATTTAGCATTGCATGATTTAAAAGAACCGCAAGGTTTAAAAATCCCACCTTATTTTTTACACAGTGCATATCTAGGTCAACTGATAACAGAAGGCAAAAAAATAATATTGAATGAACATCATTACAAAGCTATGGGTTTTAGGGGGGCTTTTTAGCTTTTACTTACCAAGTTAGACTCCTTGTCTGTATTGGTCAGATCTATAGAGAAATATAGAATCAGAGGGTAAACCATCCAGGTTTGCTCTGTTTGGAAACATGCGGTGCAGATAGAGCAAGCAGGGCAGACTCAGATGTACGCAGTTTATAAGATATTGAAGTTTATAAGTCATGAAGCAGGGCACAACATTTGTGTTTGGATTGACTTCTTTAGGACAAGAAGATCGGCAGTTTGGACTTTTGAAAATCTGATCCAATTTAATGGGGAAACATTGTTTTAATTCTAGGAAAAAAGTAAATAATGCAGCTCCTGCACATATGAGGACTCCGGTCCGCCTATGTGCAGTGGAAGCCTCTACAGTCTGTTTGGAAAGCTTAACATTGAACTTTTTTTTACCTTTGATAAATAGATTGACAACTTATTTCAGCATAAGAAAGAAGAACAGAGAGATGAATATTTTAGGTTATTTTAAAGGAGTAATACGAAGGTAAAACAGGATCAAGGAGGAGTTGAGGGCAGATGTGTGATATCGGCTCATGGATTTATTGCTTTTGGATCTACGAATAAAAGCTACTCCAACAATCTTCCTTCCAGGAGTGGATGCACATTTGGCTTTCCTTAAAATGTGAACTTTAAAGATTACGATGTGAGTTACCGGAGATTGTGAAACACTAAAATTGAAGTAAGTCCATAATTGGTAGAGGTCTTTGACTTTTACAGGCAGGACTGTTTATATAAAGAGTTTTACTTTAAAGGCTGTAGCAGTGACTACCTCCAACAGTGACTAATGGAACAAGGGTGCTGGTGCTGTCTCATTATAAAAACAGTGCAATTGTAGGTTTAAAAACTGTTTTCTTTCAGCTTCGTTTGTTTTGTTTGGTTTTTTTATTTAACACAATAGGCAGTACATTTGTTCCCCCAGAGAAATGGTAAAAGCAGGGTGGCTGGGCAAATCCAGGCCATTGTTTTACTGTGGTATGAGGCTCCTGTCGGTGCTTGTTGTCTGACAGAACATGTGGGGCCCTTGCTGCTGCCTGTTGAATGTCAACAAGCTGTGCAGCAATAATGCACTGCTGTCAACTGTCAAGGTCATTGCTCACAGAAAGAAAAGAAGAAAAAAAAACCGTCATCAACAAGTTAAGCTCTATTTTCTCAGAAGAGGTGATACGTTGGGGGTTAGATCTACCTAATTTGCCAGCAGATTGTTACGTCTGAGTTTCATTTTCAGGTAAGATCAACTAATAATCAACTTATTAACAAAGAAGTTGGTTCTTGCAGCGTTCAGAGTGGTTTAAATACAACAGGGTTTGCAGTTTGCTTGATCTACATTTAAAGTAGGCGTCTCTGCAGAAATGTTGCAGATGCCTGACGGTGGCATTTGGGGGAATCCTTTGGGTTTTGTGGAACAGGCCATGCAGGTGCAGAATGTACATACATGGTGAAACATGTGAGCACCTTGAAGAAAAGTGGAGGCATCTGCAAATTTATTTCCTTCAGCTTAGATGCTTTTAGCTCTTTTTTTCTCTCTATCTTTCAAGGCCACAATGACTGATTTCTTTCAACCACAGAGGAATCATGTTTTATCCTAATAGTCCTTAAGATGTCTCTGCAAATAACTGTAGCCCTCAAAGGAAAATGTATATAAAAAGTAAGGTACTTTTAAGGTATAGGTATTCTGTTGTGTAAAATATAATACTAAAGAGGCTAAGCAAACTGCTTGATTTAACTAGAACTAGATAGCTGTTAGAATTTCTCTTCCTGACATGATTAGATACAAGAATACTTCATCAGTGAGATCTATTTTAAAATACTCAACCAACTATAAATCAATATTAAATAAAGGAAGAAATATAGTACTATTTGTTTTTTGTTCATTCATTGTGTACAAAAATTAAATTTCACTAATTCTAATTATGCTATGGTAATTTGGTTGCATATAATTAGTGATACAGCATCTCCTACTAAAATATTTCTATATTTTCTGTCAATAGACCCAGAATTATTTTGTCTTACCACAAGTTATTTCTAATATCAAATAATGGGGGGTTTGATGACCGTTTTTTTTAAGGATTTTGTGATTTCATTCCTTTTCAATCTAATCTATCTCTGTTATTGGAACAAGGCTTTTTACTTACTGCTGTTTTGATTTTCATGTTCTTTTTGTTTTCTTTTTCGTTTAGATGGACGACCACAATGGGAAGTTGAAGCCAAAATTATTCGTGAAAAAACCCAAGGAGTATGTTTTTTTTTTCACTTCTGTAACTTTGCACTATAGCTTTTTATTATTATTTTTTATTCACTAATTTGCCTCTGATGGTAAATGTTAATAATTTCATTTTATTCAAACGTGAATAAATAATTTCATGCATGTTTAACAAGCTGTAAGCCTTTTACTTTGTGCATTCTTCCTTAAACTGTTAATGCAAAACAAAATTGATACCTTTTGAAAATAAATTACTATATCATCAGCAAATGTTGGTTGTTTTTATCCTAGTCTGTTATAACCTGAGAATCCACATTCCTTTGAAATGATCTTCTATCTTTAACAACACAGTTTATTTATATGTAATACCAGGTTTCATGACCATAAAAGTAGGTCAGTAATGTGTTCTTCTTTTTTCTTGTCTTTTTTAGTCATGCATTGTCGTGGAAATCCCTCCGTACCACAGTAAGACTGTAACTTCAGCTGTGCAGGTGCAGTTTTATGTCTGCAATGGAAAACGGAAAAGGAGCCAATCACAACGCTTCACCTACCTATCAGGTTGGTTTGGAGGGAGCAGGCGTGATTAAAGTGAATTCTGAAAAGCATTTTCCTTTTAGGCTGATAAAATGATGAGCATGTTGTTTGTTTCAATACTTTACATCCTGCCGTAGAGAATTATCCAGGTTATTTTCATGAAGCGTGACTCAGAGCAGAGATAACAATTTTGCTGTGTTGAACACTTCTTCACATGCGCCTTGTGAGTCGCCGCTGTTTTGTTTCTCCAACAATGGTGCCGATGTATGTAAGTGAATATCACTGGAAGGTTTATTAATTTAAGTATCAGCTAAAAAGAAACAATCAATATAGTAATAAAAAGGATATTTTGATATAGAATGTTTGCCTGCTGAAAGTGGTCAGCCTGTGGCTTCTTTTTTCCTTTTAGGCTCAATAAAGTATTTTTATACTAGACTGAATTTAGTGTCATATGATTTTACTGGCGAATCATTCGTGTGGGCAGCTTCTAAGCTGTAAAATCCCAAACAAAAGCTTTACAAAAGCGAGAAGATAAACTATAAATTGACCTAAAATAATTTTTTTTTTTGTGGTTCTTCAAACTTTGACAGCAGAAAAACTTAGTTTCCAAATTAAATGAAAATTTCACACGTCATCTGTAAATAATACTTTGGACCTTTTTTCCCAGGTAACATCGCTATTGTTCAGCAGTGACTAAAACACAAGGATTGCAACAGTTGTAGCTCATGTCAACTCTTAAAACACGCTTTGATTCACAGCCGTTCTGTGGCTGTAGTGTTTTTTGTTGCTTGTTGCGCATTTTCTCCTTTAACTTAATTTTGCATTATTATGCTTGGATATTAAGAGCAACCTGCATTTTAAGCTAAGTCCCTATGTGGCTTAAGCTCCTATCAGAGGGGATCTGTTACTGTTTATTGGAACAGTGTCAATTCAACAGTGCTCACCATGACTCTGCAGACCATAAAATTACATTTCTATTTTTTTATTCCTTTTATTGTTAGGAAGTAATATTCTAAATGGCAAAGAAAAATATTAGTTTTTTTACTACCTTGAAGTCATTATTATTAAATATTACGCGCAATTAACATGAAGTATCTAATGAGAACATTTGTAATGTTCATGTTGTGCTTTTTAAATTGATTTACTGAACTAATTGAGTTTTTTTAGTGATTTTCTAACCCACTGGGAAGCAGCTGTATTGCTGTGGTTTAGATGGGATCCCTCCACTAACAATAAGATTAACACCTGCTAACAGTTTATTTTCTAAAAGTGATGTCCTTTTTTTCACATACACTGCTGCATTTTGTTTTTGTTTTCCAGTAAAACTCTACTAAACACAAAGTCTGCTGCGATCTTATTATAAATTCGGCTGCGCTTCTTTCATGCGTGTTTCTGTGATCATTTCATCGAAGTCAAATGAGCGCGTTATGTTTTTTTCTTTAATATTGTTATTGTTTTCCTTTTTTTTCTGTTAAAACCAGTCAAACTGAAAACACTGTTGGCGGATTATATTGACATGTGAGCATTTTGTGCAACACATCCAAACCGTGACTTTTACCGCAACAGTGTGTATGTTGTGTTGTTATGCGTTTCTGTGTATGCGTACAAGCGGCCTTGCCCATCCACCCACCCAGCTTTTCATTTTGCAAGCACGCCCACTCGTCACAAGCAGTTCCTGTTTTCCCCGCTGACAGATCAGTACGACCAATGAGAGCAGTGTAGATTAACGCCGCTCTGTCAGTCAAGCTGGGTCGCTGACACCGCTGATGTCACCACGGACACCGCCTGCTTTATTGTGGCAGGAGAAAAAGAGAAAAAAGAAAGTCAGCCAATAAGTGGTGTTTCATGTTTCATCATGGGTTCTACTATAGAGCCTGTGCCTGATATAATATATATCTTTGGTGAAAGCTGACCAAAAAAATGAGACTTTTTTGTTTTGATATTTATGTATTTTTTAACTTTCAACTATTGATGGAAATATTAAAATTCAAAGTAAAGTTCCTCTCCTCTTAAATACCCCAGGATCTCTGTTTCCAATCTGAATATATCGCATTTAGCCCGACTGAGCCACTTGTCTACGAGGGTGAGAAGAGGCCACAGTCAGTGAACTCGTTTGTTCGTTTCAGTGTGATCTGGGCTGGGGGGCATTCAGCTCCTCATCCCACACATTTCACATGATGGCATCCAGACTGACAACATATGCTCTCTTCTGATTCAGTGCTGGATAAAAATAAAACTTGTGGTCACAAGGCACCAGATCGGGAAATAGGTTACCGATTGGCATAGCAGAGCTCTAAGCTGTCACAGTAAAAAGGAATGGCCCCATTTACAATAAAAATGTCAGCCTGTTTTTTTTTTTTCTTTTTTCAGAGGCTGTTTTAATCTGGAATGTGACCTATTTTCCTGTCACATATTTCAACAGAGTCTCCTCACCTCATTGACGTCCTTTAAGTGTATTTCTTAATGTATTGCTGAGCTTTTCCACAATAAGACAATCAGTGGAAAATAGAAGTCTTCTTTTTAGGTTAACTAAAATCATAGATATCACCTCATTCTTACAGTATCTTGCCCTAT
>JAUZNJ010008983.1:0-18085 GCA_034780135.1 Jordanella pulchra
TGAAATGGGAGAATGTTGTGTGAAGAAGGGTTGGGTTAAGTCTAATGAGAATCCGTTAACAGGGACCAGGTGTTCTGTGTTTTTCCCCCCTGAAAATAGAATGTCCTAAAGAGAAAAGAACATCTGAGCAGGGTTTGGATTTTGTATGCAAAAGGTTTATTGAAGGACAGCAATAAAATAAAATACATTTACAAATATAAAATAACATACCTTTAAAACACATCAATTTACCACAGTTTGCAAAGGAATGATGACAAATACCTACAATGCCCATATATATATATAAACTTTTTTATATATATAAATCTTTCTGTACAAAAATAGCTTTATCTGCATAAGGACTTTAATGTAACCTCTATATAATATTTAAATAAAGGAATTCATATATACACACACACAAATATCTGCAATAAAAAAAGATTGCACATTATTTTTTGGTTTTTTTTTGTTTGTTTTGGGGTTTTTCTTTTTTACAAACAAATGCATTTTCAAGTATAGTTAAATCCAGTATGGATTGGCACATAGCTCCCAGAATCTAAGGCATTTTCTCTCATACAGTGTCCAAAACATGACATAAATGGAGAGCATTAAATCTCTTTAGGCATAATGATAATATCTTTCTTTATGATTCATTCTGCTTAAGTTCAAAAGGAAAAGTGCAAGCCATTATTAGCAGTTTCAATGATAAGGTGGTGTAGTCCTTTGAGGATGGCACTTTTCAAATTCTAGGCCTTGAGGAATAAGTGTGTAAAGTCTTAAAATGTTAGTAGAAGGTTCCCTCTTTTAGGATGTGCCCACAGGTATTTGAACTCATTGCATTTTCACTGCCAAACAGAGAGCAGCACCTGTAGCTCCACACTGTGCCATGCAGTGTCTTTGAGCCATCTGTTTGCAGTTCTAGCATCCCAAAATCCTGACTGCAGTCCGTCCTCCTGCTTGGAACGTATCTGCTGGAGTATACTTGCCAAGAGTCTTTTAGAGGCATTTAGAGAATTTCAAAGCCAAGCAGAAGTGGGACACAAGCTTTGGAGTCCAACTCTGCTTTTTACTTCCAACTTCTCTCATAGAGTCCTTCTCATGTCCTTCTCAGTAGAGCCTCAAGCTTGTGAACTTGCGAGTCGTTCAGCATCCACACTGGTCTCAACCTGCCTTTCTCCACCCTCAGGGAGAGTTGCCTCTCTGGAACAGATCTGCGCCTCCGGCCATATCCATTAGGGCTCATTTTGTCAATAGGAACGCTGGTCTTCTGCTTGCTGAGGCTGAGCTGTTGTAGGCGGTGTGCTAGGTCATGCACCGTACAAGTACCCAGAGCGCAACCTTTGGACCTTTTGGTTCGGATGTTAATGTCAGTTCTAGAGACAGAGAGAAGACAGGATGTTAATCCATGTTATCACTTTTAAACTTCTAAGGAGGACCTGTTCAGTTCAGTGACTTCCTAACTTTGATTAGATGATTCATTTCTTACCTGGAATGTGGCAACAAGGTATCCCTGATGTCCTCTGGTCTGACAAAGTTTTCAGACTCTGTTGCTTTCTCTACTGCAACACTTTCAAGATCCCGTCTCAGTCTGCTCCCGAGCCACATGCTTAGTCTGCAAGAAGAGAGGGAGGGAAAAACACCATTAGTATTGAAAAGGATGGTTCTTGGCAGTAAACCTCATCCAGAAACATTATTATTATTATTATTACTGCATGAACTGATTTTAAGTTGACTCACCTTTTTTTCAACTCAGGATTCACCTCAAGTTCCACACAGTGTGCTACTGAAGCCAGCAGGCAGCAATAGAGGAAGGAGTGGAAGATCGTTTTCATTTTGGCTCCTGTGGCAATAAGAGAGAATGAGAGAGAAAAAAGTTTGGTTAGTTAAATAGTTATGGCTGAATTTAATATTTAGCTCCTGACATTTTCATACTGTCCCTCTCTGCATGGAAAACTACAACTTAAAGTATGCCATGAGAAACTGTGTTATGTTTTCTTACACAAGAGTCCAAAAGGCAAGTTATTTGCACATATCATTCATTTATTTAGAAAGTTAAGCCAAGGTCAGAATTTGCTAGGTTAAGTAAATCTGCAACCATGCTTTGGGCCACTGGCCAGCAATTTGAAGGACACGGTCTGAAATAGACTCAGCAGAAGTCCAGCAAAACTTGCAATCTGTAAATTTCACTTACAACATTTAGATAAATAATAACAGTGCATTAATCCTGTTTTATTTCCAGTCTTGTAAGCAATTACCTCACAGACTCACACACTTAGAGCTGAACTGCTTATATAACCAGACAGATAACCTGTTCTTGTCTCAACACTAGTGCCTTGACCTCAAAAAACATAAGAAGCAAGGATAAAGCCATCAGCTGGCAGCGCAGCAGACCACAGCAATGGGTTTTCCTCTAAAGCAAAGCAAACATACCTGTAGTTCAGCTCAGGCGGGTTAGAAAGCTCTTCTTCCAAAGTCACCAATGAAATATACTCCACAGGTTTTCTTCAGGTTTTTTCTGCTTCTTCAAGGGAGCTGTGTCACTCTGCTATTAGTCTCTACACAGCAGACCGGCAGCCTTTATACACTTACAGAGGGTGGGAGGGGCTCAGTGATCGACACACGCTGTCTCATCCTTTCCCCCACCCGTTCAAAGAAAAAACTTAACTGCTCGCTGTTCATGTTCAGCAAAACAGGGTGGGGGATAAGTGTAGGAATGTCAATCAAAATCATATGTTGACCAAAACTAAAGAAAAATCTCTATTACATCCTGTTTTTATTATTTATCTCAGCCATAACCTACTTTCTATGGAGGCTTATATAATACAAAATTAAAAATAAATCTAGTTGAAAGCAACACTCAAATCAGAATACAAAATTTTTTTCCTGGGTAACTTATATCTGTACTTTGCAGCCTACCATCAAAATATTCAATTTAGTATATTATAATATTTAAACTCCAAGGTCAATGATGTTTATTTTCCTTGTTTATGCTCCTTTCAGTCTGTCTGGCAACAAAGGCAATAACTTTTGAGGAATGTTCCCATCCTCGGCTTTCCAGGGCACTCCCAGACACCGAGAGTCCATGAGAGGCTCAAAACCCAGACGACAATGAACACCAGAAAGTATTACGTTACTCTTTAAATACAATAAGTATGTCCAACTGTAAATACAATAAACTCAATATATTTGTTTGGACAGCACAAATATTGACTTTGGAGCCATTGGGATGGTTTGAAAAATGAAATGGAATTTTACAATTATAAATTCGTTGGAGTTTAATGACAGCTCCTGAGGCATTGCTTACCTTTTTACTAGTTTAATAGTTCAGCTTATTAAGGTTTTAGAGTAAGTGGATCTGAGTTTAGTTAGATTAAGAAACAAAATCTGATGGGTGATGATTAAAAAGACCATTAGGTCAGTTTTTGTGGATTTTGTCTTCTTTATATGGTCATTCTTAAAAAACATGCATTTTATATTAAAGCTATATGTTTAGGAGTGACACAGAATGTAGGAAATAGCATATCAAATCCCACCCCCTTCCTCCCAATAACAGAAAATAGAGTGTTTTTCGTTATAAAGTAAACTATAAAACTCCAAAACCTGTGCATGATTTTTTTTTTTCTAAAATCCCACATGTATACCCTCAGGTATAGTTTAGGAAAGGCTGTAAAAACCAGAGGAGAAAAAAAGACTTTGGGTTTTAACAGCATAGAAATTCCACTACAGAAATTTCCGCAAAGCGTGTTGTAAGTAAATCTTTCAGTTTTGATTTTGCTTTCGCTTTCTTGAACCGTGAAAAAAACATATGAAGTAAGGTTCACTCCACAGTTGACATTCCTCTGTGGTATATCAAGATTCCTATTCACATCCTTCTATCATAATGAAATCCTTATGAGTTTATTTATATATTCTCATGCGACCCCATTCCACTGGCGGTGTCATATTTTTAAACTCCAGAAAAATACATAAATGGCAAACACATGCGATGTCAGGACGAAAATGTTTTGTAACCACTTCGTTATGCTAATTGACTCCAGCAGATCAGCAATCCCCTCACAAGAGCTTATGACAAGAGATGGTGCAATCATTACAACAAAATGTTTCTGTTGCCTTTTGGCTCCTTATATAGCAATCTTTTCTTTCTGTTTGAGAAAAAGAAGATGGAATTTGATTGACAGGTTTTACATCACTTCTTAGTTTGTGTTTAAACAGGTCTTGTTATTTGTTTATTTATTTCAACAATAACTGGAAAAATCAAAGGCAAAGGGAACTTAGACTTGAAAAATTCTAGCTCATTTCCTCAACAGGTTTGTCAACATAAATACTTATCTTTATAATTGTTGTAAACCAGTGATGAACCATCATTCTTTTTTTCTTAAGAAAAATTATCTTTTGTGTAATTCATGTTTTCCTGTAGATTACTCTTCTTCACTGCCCCTGTTTTGTTTTTTTCTTGTAAACACAAGCATTGTCCTGGAATTTCGAGAGCTTTTGAAAACACAGACGATGAGTGAGGGAAATCTCTTGCTGGGTTCCTGCAATTGTTGCTACTTTGTCTATTTGTCTCACACTCATGAGCTAATCCCCACGTGCTATACCTTGTGACAGCTTGTCCTGTTTTCATTCTTCTTCAATATTTTATTCTAACTTTGCATGGTCAACAAAGGGATTGTTTTGTTTTATCGAATTTGCTATAAAGTGAAGACATCTGGTATAGGAAATTCAGAAATAAAAATATAATCGCTGAAAGATAGCTTCAGATTTGTTCACTTGTCATTATTTCACCACAGATAGATTGGATGTTGTATTACACTCTAAATTCCAACGCAGTTTAAAGTCACATCCTGTCTCCATCCATCCATCCATCCATGGATGGTTTTCCTTTTAACTGTGGCAGTATTTATGATACTTATTTAAGTGTAAAATGTGACTCTTCTGAGTTTCTTTTAACTTTGATCTAAAGATTAAGCAAAACGAACCAGTGAGTTTTAACTTTTTATTAATTGAACACAAAGTTTTAATTATATTTTTGAACATTTGTTACTTTCTATATAGAACATAAAAAAATCTTGCAAAAGCCTCTCCTGTGGAGTTAATTTGACTTTATTTTGTTAATTGGACTTTATTTATTCATTCATTTATTAGAAAAAAGGTTGCATGGTGCAAGCTATTATATGGCCTATAACTTTAATGTGAATATTTTATTATCTATTTTAATATGACAAATCTGGATTTATAATTTGCATATATCTTCTTAGTTTTTATTTTGTGTTTTATTCTGTTATTATTCAAAGGACTTACATCGCAATCTGTCCCTCAGCAAGAGCTTGAAAAGCTAAAAAAAAATCCCACTGCTGTCTAAGATTAGAACTGATATTCCCGTATGGCTGCTGCACATTCGGTAATACTAGATGTTAAACATTTCGTCCCCTAAATGAGTTGTTTTCATTCCTTTTTTTTTTTTTTTGAGATGTGTTTGTAAACTAAAAGGGCCCACGCCCATGGCTGGATCCCAGCTCCCCGCACGCAAGCGCAGTGTGGCTCCTCCTGTCAAACATGGCTGTTCTTTGGAAGGAGGAAAAATGCTGAATTGTGTTGCTATTTCTCGGGAAGATCAGCAGACATGGCTAGGTTGGCTGACTATTTCACTGTCGTCGGATACGATCAGGAGAAGGCCGGTGAGTGGTTTGTGGCGGCGGGGTGAGCGGATCTCTTTGCTGCAGGCCGTGTCTCTGTATGTGATGATGTTGATGCTACATAACGTTAGCCGCACAGCTATTCGAGTTGGGAAACACTTTCTTTTTCTCCTCTCAGCAGGCCAGATGTTTGAAACCAGCTGGAAGGGGCGGGGGTTTACACATCGTGGTAAACCACTGCCTGTGCATTAGGTTGTAATATTTGATATGGATCAAGGGAAACTTTTCTGTGGGTTTAAAATCTGTCACATCCTGTCTCTGTTGATTCAGTGATCCTCCCTTTTTTACGCTACTCAGATTTGGCCATATAAACCCAAACCTGGCTCCTCCCTGGTCTATTTGTTCAGTCAGTCAACACAGGCCATGGTCATGGATAACCAGATTTGTAGTTTTCTTGCGCAATCCCATGCATGCTGTCCTTGATCTATTTTTACCCATTTTAGCCCATGTTTTCTCCCATTTCTCTGTTTCCTGTCGCGCCACTAAATTGGGGGGGGACAGAAGGAACCCCCTGAACATTTCATTATATTATGATTGTTGGAAACATTTCAGTCAGCCTGGCTTTCTGCTAATTTCCTCCAAAGTGATTTTAGTAAAACTTTAAATGTTACAAAGACCATAAGTTGTAGCGTTTTCAACATTCATATTTTTTTTCTTGCTTTCCCCTCTGAGTTTACATTAAAAATAGACAGTGACATTTGACTTTTCCATGCTATTCTAAAACATCCTATTATCTAATTTCAGTTAAGTAGGAAAAAAATAAACTTTACTAATCAAAAAGGGATTTTAGATGATGATATTATAAATGGCTTTTGGCTGCCATGGTTTCTTTTGTTTAGGCCTTAAACATGTTGTCTTTGTCTGAGCCTTTTCTGTTGTATTTTTCATTTGATAAAGCATTTTTTTCTCTATCGTTCCCAGAACAGAGTCAGTTAACTAATTTATTTACTTCATTTTTTTTTTGGGTGTCTGATGTTGCCAGTTCCAAAAATGACAGCATGATAAACTGCACTCTTAAAAGAAATATAAGGAAATGATTTTCTTAAATTATGAGGATAATGAAACCAACTTGTTTTAGTAAACGGTACATTGTTGAGCATGTTGGTATTTGTAAATACTGAAGGAAGCGGATGTGAAATTATGTCGAACTGAAAAAGGGGTGAGAAAAAATAAAAGTAAACATCCACAGGCTTACTTTTCAATGTGTACAATTTGTATTAATGTGTTTATTTATAATATTATTTTCAGGAGCCTTATATTTGGGAATTAATACCTGCTCCAGTTTTTTTTCTTATTTATTATAATGAATCTTCTTTTTTATGCCGGTTGCTAAAATGCCATTAAACTTCCTAAGCTTCTGGTCATACCTTTAAATGCTGTCTGGATGCTCTGTTGATTGTTATTTAATTTCACGTATTTCTGTTTGTGTGAATAGTGCTGGGTGTAGTGTTGCTTGGCTGCAACAAAAGGCATTTCTTGTGTTAAAGCTTTTCTCTCCTCACTGTTGTTCTGCAGCGGGACAGGAAGCCCCCCTATGCGACACGCTCATAAGTCCAGCCTCACATTCCTTTCATCCAAGTCAGGAAGCAGCTTTGCACATGTTTAATCAAATGATGAAAAGTTTCTTTATGGAGGCACGGTTCTCAAGTTAGACCTGCACTTTTAATAAATCGTCTCTTGTTTAAACAGCTAAAACTTCAGCAGTTTATTGCATCTCATATGTGTTCCAGGATTCACTGTCAATAGAAAGTAAATATATTTAGTTTAAGTGTTTAGCTTACTGTAATGGCACCTTTTAAGCTAAACGTCTGCTCTGACCTCCAGAGCAGTTGAATCCAGTATCACCCTGCGGTGCTGTACACAATAGATAAACAAAACCTTTCATTGGCTGCATGCATCCACTAAAAAATAAACATGTGTTTCTGGTATTACTAAGTCTTAACTGGAATCAAGGAAGAAACAACAACATTTATCTCAATATCTTCTCTGTACTCTGAACTTAAAACCTAGTAAAGTTCAGCCATTATTATTATTATTATTATTATCAGACTTTATAAACAATGGACATAAATCTCATCTAGAAGGATAACTGCATCCTCTCGCTCCTTAGTGGAACCAGATCTGTTTGCTGTTACCATGTTTTCTGAAAGTTGTTGCTGTTTTTCCCACAAGGCTGCAAAAAGATGCTCTGCGTGTCGAAAATAGATTCAGAGAAGTTTTAAGATGTAAAATGCAAGCCTTATTAAAGATGTGCATCATTCAGTTGTTTGTCTAGACGACAGATCTCTCTTCCATCTGTCCTGTGTTGCTCGTTAACTCGAACCAGGAGTCTCTACGTGGCTCATCGCGGAGCCTGCTGCTCCCTCCTGGCTTCTGCTCCTCTGGCCTGACCCAGTTCTCACTTAGAACCTGGTGAATAAGACTTAATCCTGCAATCTGCTCACGGACCGAAGGAAAACATTCACACCTTTTCTGTGTTAATGAGGATCACCTTTCCACCTGTCGAAGGAGGAGTAAAGGCACACACAGAAAGAGATGGCTATAAACTAAAGTGTATATTAGAGCTGTCATTATAAAAGTGTCAAATCGGTCTCAGTTTGCTCCAACTTTGCCTTATTTATTTTATTATTAGTCTGTCATCCCAAACAACATTTATAAGACCCTTAAAAAAGTGAATGCATGTTCTAAAAGTTGTTGAATGAAGTATTTGTGAGGTAAAGTGTGTCTCAGTGCAATTTTCTGATGTTTGTTAGAATAGGAAGAAATAATAATAAAAAATACGTTGTACCAAGCACAATAAAGATATAAATAGTGAGGTGGGTGCTTCCTACTTGGAATAGTTTCCTATAACGAACGCTGGCTGGAAACCTCTTTATTCTGTCCTAAACCCACACTGTACTCTGTATTTTCCCTTTTTTTGCAGCAGGGAGCTGTTTCCCTGTATTGGCATGACTTTTTATATATTCTGGCAAGATGTCCTTCAAAAATTGCAGTTTTCCAAATTAAAAAATAAAAAAATGACCTGCTGCTTTTCTAAGAGTTTATTTGACAGAAATCAGCACTGTTTTATTGAATCAAAATGCTCATTAAATCCATTTCACAGATGCTGTGGACAGTCTCAGCTCCACAGGACTGTATGAACTCAGGGATTAACTTATGTAATGTAGATCAGTCTTGCAAAATGAACTTGAAATTTCAAATGAGCAAAGTAAATGTTCATCTGCCGCTCTTGTTATGCTACTGGGCTAAAAGATGTATTGAGATGCAGTCTGCTGGTGTCAGGTGTGGTGTTGTTTCCCAGTTTAGTTGCAAATCCCCAGTGTCCTGTAGAGCATTATTGTAATAGCAGTACTAAGAGAGAGTTCATCCAAGGTCTTGTGCCTCAAACTTTGCATGAATTGACTTGCTGTTCAAGCTTCTCAAGAGAGTCTGGGGGGGTGATGCTAAAGAGTAACTTAAAGTTCATGGTTTGTGTTTTTGTCTGCTTCTCTTGCTCATTTCTTTTCTCTTGATGTAACTATTATGGACACATCATAGTTATATTAGTACCTTTGTGGCTTGTTTTAAAGTCTGACTCTGCAGACTCGTGCTGCTGCGGTGGGGGTCCATACTTTTATGATCCGTTCCCTTTGTGTTACTTTCAGTCATGTTGATTAATAGTCTGTTTAAATCTGCTCCCTTCTCGGTTTAATTGCATCACACAGACCTGATGAAATAATTTGATATTTAATGCAGCCTTTACTGATTGCTTCAAGAAATTCCTCCCCAGTGGTGACATAAGGTAATGCTTTTGGACTTAAGTTTGAGAAAGTATTTAAAATTTTAATTGCAGAGATTTGATTCAAATTTTAATTGTGATGTCTCAGAGCGATATTCAATTACAAAGTTTTAAACTTGAATAAACAAGCTGATAAAGTAAACACGCTTTGGGTACATTCAGTCAAAGCTCTTCAAACAGCTGGACACTCTACAGCGCAGACGTTCGCACATGAAGTACCGTCGTGTGTTATTGTTGGTTGACTCAGTGATTACATAGTATTCAAAGGAAATTTTCGGGATTTCTTGTTTTTATTGGTAATAACATAAACATGGTGAAATATTTGGGTTCTCAGTGATGACTGAACAAGATTTGAACCTCTTGAAAAGTGTAAATTGTGCAACCCTCCGAAGGAAAATGGAAGTTCTCACCTCTTGTAAAATGAATAGCTGGTGTAAATTCAAATTTCAGTTTTAGTAATAGTCCCTCTATTTAAGGACCTGGTAACTAACTTAGACATATCTTCAAAGTAACAAACAGGCTAAACAATATTTTGATAACCTCTCCTTTACCTCACAGATGAAGGATTTTCTTTTTTTTTTTTCCTATGACAGAGCAAAGTAAACGTTCATCTGCCGCTGTTGTTATGCTACTGGGCTAAAATAACCTACGGCCCATTTCTAACTTGCCTTTTATTTTTAAAATACTTTAGAAATGAGTTTCTGTCCCAACTGCACTCCCATTTAACTCATAATAATCTTTATGAATAACTCCAGTCCACCCCCACCACAGCAATGAAACCGCTCTCTTAAAAACCACAAATCATCTTCTGATGGCAGCAGACTCAAACCTCCTTTCCATTCTTATCCTTCTAGACCTGAAAGCAGCCTTTGAAACAATTTCTCACTACATCCTTTTCAATACACACCTTTCTTTCCTACCTCTCTGGCTACACTCAGTTCATCGTAGTTAAGTGCTTTAGCTGTGATCAATTCCTTCTTACAACCGGTGTGCCTCAGGACTCTGTCCTGGGGGCCCCTTTTTCATCATCTACTTTATGCTTCTTGGTAACATCTTTCAGAAATTTAGTATCCATTTTTATTGTTATGTTGATGACGCCTTGCTCTATTTATCTGGTCTGACTATCTCCAACCTACCTCCCTCATCACCCTTTAGGCCATAATATAGCATTTCTGTATTAAAACAACTCTTTTAATGTAAATGAAAGAATAAATCTTTGCTTCTCAATAGGTGTAAGTCATATCTGCCCCCTATGTATCACAAATAATTTTAAATGACTCGGTGTTTATTGAATCTATGTAAGTAGTTGAAAGTCTAGATTTGCCTTTTTTTTGTGATTTACTAATTCATGTAGGCTATTCTGTACAAAGTCAGCACGCTGGTTTACCGTCAGTTGATTAGACTGCTGCAGGTCTGTGGATCTTTACAGTGAAATGAAAGAGGAAAAGCAACTTAAGGTGGTAGGAATTACATAACAAACAGTGGTTTAAGGTTACAATGCTTAAAAAAACATTTTGTGTTGTCACTGTTTGACCAGAAATCATCTTAAAAACAAAACAGTATAGTTACTGGTCAGATCTGTTTTTGTACTGAGTTGTAAAACAACAAAGTACTTGTAAAAGTTGAAAAATCTAAAATCTCAAAATTTTTGAGCCTCCTACTTTTGTGATGCTACAAATGTGGCATAGTTTGAAACAAAAACTGGGACTAGACAAAGGTTAGGAAGTGAAAATTCTCCAACTTTAGGCCAGAGAAGTGATCTTTTTTTTTTTTCCTTGCAAAGTTAAAATTGTTTACTGAATTAGATATCTTTGAAGGGCTCAGAACCCAATTAGAAGGGTAGGTCGAGCTTTGGTGGGATCTTATTACAATGTTGATAAAATAAATATTGAATATTTAAAAGTATATAGAGGTTGACTTAAGTTTCAATAATTAGTATGAATCTTATAGATCATTTCTGACATTAGTTCATCAAAAATCGGTGGTCTTTGATTCTGTATTATAATTTTAGCTCCTATGTAATCAAGTTATACTTGGAAAAGTGTAGAGTTTTATTGACATGAACAGAAAAAGTAGACTTTACTTAATTGTTTAAACTGCCTCATTCAGTCATTTCCTTGTCATTTCTTTGTCATTTCTCCCAGTTTCATACATTTCGAGCTTCAATAGGTAACATCTGACCACTGTTAAATTATTTGCTATGAACTCATGGTCATCAATTATAGTTATTCTGTCAACATCGACAAAAAGGACCAAATTTCTGTTAATTTAAATCTGGGAAAAGTCTGGATTTTTAAATTTGATGAGCCTATTATCAATGGTATAGGATGGAGGTTTGTTGTTTGGATTCCTCTCAGTGAACAACATTCCGATCACAGTGGTAAAATCCAAACATGACTGTGTTGTGAATGATGCAAATTAACCTAAAGTTCATGGCAGGAAACATTTTAGTCATTTCTGTTGTTGAAATGCAATATGACATTCAGGATGTTGACAGAAGAGTATTCCAGATCTACAGCACATGTTCAGCCTGGCAATCTGACCTTTTACGCAGCAATATCTAGATCTTGATATCTATTTGACAAGGAAATCTGAATGGGTTGACTCTGATGTCTTTTGCTTTTCTTTACCTGTTTGACCAAGAGAAAAACATATACGTTTCTGTTATACTTTTTAATTTAATATGAAGAGAAAGCTTCCAGGTCAGTGAGCCCCAGGTAAGCCGGGACTAAGAGTCTTATCACCATCGGTAGTGCTTTGGAGTTCCCTGACTTGAAAACGCGCTATGAAATTACAGGCCATTTACTATTTGTAATTGATGACCTCATCAGTTAATCTCCTGTACCATTTGTCCATGCAAACTATGTTCTGTTTCATCCTTTGCATAACATGTTGTGGATGATCGGTTTGATTTCCTGATAGCCATTACATGTGAGTGGAGTCTGGGTTTCCCCACACCTTAATAAAAACGTTATTTTTTATTCACATTTAAGTTTAAACCCTGATCCTCTAAATGAAAAAAACTTAAATATAACTCCAGCTACTCTATAAATAATTCTGTCCTTCGTCTGTTGTCCTCCTGTTCAACCTATTTTTTTTTTCAGAGCCATATAGTTCAACAGAACTAGTTGCAAAACAGTGCCAGTACCAACTTGGTGTACATTCCTTTTCTTGATGGATTTCCTCTTTATGGTCAATCAATCAATTCTTGTTTTGTGTTCTACGAGTGCGAAGAGGTAATACCTGTGAATTTGTTCCAGCGTAGTGCACCTGTGTGCATAACTTGGCCATAATCAGGTTAGAGGCTGACGTCTGTGTTACGTAAACTGGCAGACTTCACTGGTGGCCTGTCTATATATGGTGACGAAGGAGTGTTGGCTGATTTAATCAACCCCAAACAGCGGTTAGATAAATCACGAAGATAAATTGAAATCTTTCTTTAGCTGGGAGGAGAAACATCTGCTCTAATCAAGGAAGACTAATAACTTTTACTCCGTAGGTTTTCACTTGTGTTTAAAAATATGCCACGTCATGCAATTCAGATATAAATTATTAGGATTATTCCGTCTAAGTCCAATATATGTGCACAGGGGCTTCTAGGGGTGTGGGCGTATGCTGATTTGTTCTGTAGGAAGAGAGCTGACTGCTTCCACTTTGTCCCGGTCAGAAAACAAGAGGAGCCACCAAAAACATCAACGACAAATGTGATAGATTTTCCAACCACATTTCCAGCTTCATGCTGTTTTTATTTCTATGTTTTTTTTTCTTAAGATGCACAAAAATAGCAAAATATGCTGCAAGTATATTGAAAATACTAGCTTAAAATTAAACAGAAAATAAACATATGTTTTGTGTTTCTAAACTGAAAAACTTGATAGGATGTTAAAATGTCAGGTTGTTTTAAATACATAACAGAGATATTCCTAAAGGTCTTCTGCTGTAAACTTCCTTTAAAATAAATAAAAGTTTTAGTTTTTTTTTTCCTAATGTCTTTGTAATACTGCTTAACTGAACAGAACCTGCGTACGTCCAACTGGTGGTACGTTTTTTCCTTTTAAGCATCCATCATGGCCTCAGCCAACTTTCCTTCCATTTTTGTTGTTTCTGTATCTTCTGCCCAAAAAAGGAATAAATAAGCTTTTTTTGTATTTTGCACTTCACTCCCCTTTGTTTCGTGCTGGCGGATGTGCAAATTAGCATGCTTCTTTTTCAGGCCTGGATTCCATTATCCTCGCTTATGGGGGTTCTTTATAGTTATCATGGGGGTTGTATTTGAAAGCGGGGCTTGTTTTAATACACGAGTAAAGGCTTGTGGAATGTCAAGAATTTTGTCATTTAGTTTCATCTGTGGTTGAAAATTACAACAGGGAAAGCTCAGTCCACATGTTTTTAATTAGAGGAGCTGCAAAGACCTAAAACATGTAATTGTCAGAAAGATTGGTGTCCTGCTATCACCATGCTGTGTTGGGAGCCGTTCCGCTACACTATAATGTTGAGCAAAACAAGACATACAATCTTCAGACAAACATCATTAAACAAAGCTGATTGGAGTAGATGCAGTATATGGTTTTCAAATAATGATAACAAAAACCAGCCAGACCCTCCTGAAATATATAGATTTATCTAAATATTTGAGGTGACCTAAAGCATGAGCACAGAACTGTATGTACACCATTAGAGCAGGAGGACTCAATCCTAAGGCCTTCGTAGTGATTGATGATCACCCTCCCATGTAGAGGTCTATGTTTCAAGGACTTGCTGACAGCAGGCCTGAGGTGCCGGATAGCTGCAGTCTAAAGACCTTGTGTCAATTTGTTGATGTGTAGCTTCTCGTTTTCCTGTTGTGGCAACTCTCCCTCCCTTGTGCATCGTATCTAATCTCTATTCAGACTTTAACAAGGGGGGCTTCATAAGGATTCTGCTGGGGAGTTTGCTGAGTCATGGCATGTACTGAGTTATGAGTACTTCACAGCAATCAGTGGCCAAACATCCAGTGCCAACACTAAATACACAACAGTTACCAGGGTGTCCTAATCCACACTTAAAAAGCTTTGACAAGAGCTATCAAAGGGCCAGAATACACATAAGCATTTACATAGAAGCCCTAATTTGTACAAAGTCAGTATCAGGGTCATTTTTTAAGCTCGCATTTGTATGAATTTTTTTGTTATTTTTGTTTTTTTTATTAAATACAACCTAACAATAAAAATAGTAATTCTTTTCTTTTCATAAAACAATTTTTTAGGCACTAGTGGCTAAAAATTGTCATTTTTTAAGCTGGTATTTGTATGTTGTTGTTTTTTTTTTGTTTTATTTCTTTATTAAATACAACCTAATGATAAAAACTACATTTTTTTTCATACAACATTTTTTAGGCACCAGTGGGCTTTATTTTTGTTACTTTGGTCAAGCGCTTTACCTGAACGTCTCAGCAGAAGCCCAGTAATTTGGTTATTAATTCTATCAACCATCTTGCAATGACATCAATACATTTGTTGGAAATATTATTTTGGGCTTCAGAGTTCATTTAATTGGTAAACTACATCATCAATGTTTATAGTGTTAATGCCTGACTCTTGAAATATGATATAGTAATAAATAGTCCAAGCTTTCCTGTAAGTGATATTCCAACCAGTCGTTTGTTCTTGTGCAGTTTATTGTTTACTAATCAAGACTTTTTTATGGATCCACTTTTACCTAATGCAAATTCTTGATTTTTATCTCGTGGGTTTAATATATTATAACATTTGAGTACTTACTTTGTGCTATTTCAGTAGAAATAAAAGCTTAAACATCCATATAAACATTGGCAACAAATCAACAGTTGTCTGTGTTAACATAGGATTTGCTCAAAAAAACAATAATGTTTTCTAGCACACGATGTGGACAAATGTTATAAACAGCTGACTGACAATTGAAAAGAACCAGTAGCGTTGGGATATGCAGTATGTTTGTAATTTTCAAGCATCATTTTCTTTTTATTTTGTACGGATATAACTTGAAACCAGAAATCAGGACGTTCCTACTTATTGTAAATGGACTGCATTGATTGGCTTTGTGGTGTTTTTTCATAAATGATATAACATTGGAGCTTTTCTTTTTATCTGTCCTCCGTGGCTTTAGCACCTGATACATATACTAAGTAATTTTATTCCTTAACATCTGCTTAAGGTTTTCCCTTGTTTTTAAATCATCCAGTTAGTTTTTTTTATGCCAACATTTTTGCATCCGACAGCCAATAGGTATTATTGTATCTGTTAGATTACATTTTATATATTTTACCCTGGATTATTTTCGACTTAAACAGCAATACCAAGATTAGGAATTACTGCTGATGAAGATGCTTGGCTGAGGATTTGTTTATCCTGCAATGACTATGGCTGTTTGAGCGATAGGAGCTTCAGAGTTTGTCACAGACTCTCCTAATAGTTCTTCACTAAAAGCTGCTACGTACTTCAGTAGATGTGACAAGTTTGTTTTCACTCCAACTGCTATAAGAACTAAATTATTACACTTTGTTCTTGCGGGCTTGTCTTAGGCGTTCTCACTGGTTGTTCTTGACACATCTGGGTGGAGTTTTTTTTTCTCCAAGACTCTGTGAGAACATTTGTGTAATTGGCCTGTAATTGGATGAGTGTTATTAAGGGAAATTCTTCACTTAATTTCAGGTGTAGAAATCTGTGCACTGTTTTAAAGTAGCTGTAACGTAATTGATAGTTTGAGAATTGTCCAGCCAAGAAGGTGGGAAAATATAAACATTTTTCACCATTTTCTCTCCTCATCAATCTAAAAACTATGCCCCTTTTTGAAATTGCGTTGTTGTGTTTTGTTTTTTTTTTGCAGTCAGTGATGTAAGCTGCAGTGGGCGGGACCTTTTATGAGGTTGGCAGTTTGGTTTCTTTTCAAGTGTGAATACTCTGAAACAAAACCAACTTTTTTGTTTCTTTTTTGGTCAAGACTAAAAACACATTTTTTGGTTCTTACTAAGTATTTAAAAAGCTTAAGAAGGATTCAATAAAAAATCACCAAAGTTATCACAAAAGGAACACCTAATCTCCCCATATTACCGATTGACCAACTCTTTAATAAAGACATACTGTTGCCCAAGTTCCTCTGTCAGTAGAAATAAAGAGTCAACTATAGATGGTTTAACATGGACAACCAGTAACTCCCGACTTCTCCCTTTATTTTTCATAATAAAGTGACCTCTCACTGCCTGTTATAAACTATTGTCACATGTCAAACTCAAATTTAAATGCCTTTTTTTTTCCATTTAATTCCAATAAAAAGCGTTTCAACTCCTCAATCCTTCTTGAATGTCACCTGCATTGTCTTTATGTGACTTTTATTTTCTGAGATCAGCACAGCTGGTAATCTAGTGATTCGGGGTTTTATCACGGTTTGAATTTCAGACATCTAGGTTAAATAAACTCACAAATTGATGCAATTTCTGTCTGCAAGTGTCTCTGTGAGAGATTTTTATTTGTTTTTTTAACGAATAGAAAGTGTTTCCAAGTTGACAGAGTGGAGAATAGTTTAAAATAACACTATAGTGAGGTCACTGAATTTTTTTTCCCCCCTAATTAGATAGAAATCCTTTTCTGTTTGCCTTCAAGATTGCTAAATAAGAATGCTCCGGTTATGCATCACCCTCTAAATAGATATGTTAACATGAATTATGAGCTGTAATTGAGATTTAGGAGTTTTGCAAGGCCTGAGCATATTGTTTCCTTTGGGAATCTGTGAGATGGTTGAATTGGAGGTAAAGATTTCAGGGCTGAAGGCATGAAATCAGAGATGCTAAATGTGGAGCTCATTTCACATGTAGATCGTTGGCCATATCGCTGTCTCAGGACTGTTGTGAACAAATGTAAAGGCTATATTTTTTGGCTACACCCTGTTGGCCCAACATGATACTATGAAGCAGGAAAATAAAATGAAAAACCTACAATGCTGCCTGTCAAGGTTTAGTTTAATTTGTAGAGCATAATTTTTAAAGATTTTGTTATTTAGATTGGAGCAGATATTGGTTTTGGAATGTTTCATCTTGGATAGAAGCTGCTGTCAAATGAGTTCAAAGGTTTTCCAAATAAATAGAGAAAAAAGTTTGTGTTTTCGAATGATTTAGAGGTTGTCTTTATGCTGGAATCTCGCTCTCCTCGTGCTCCAGGCTGGCGCTCTATGTTCAGACAGACGCAGCTTACTAACTACTTTGCTATATGGTAGGCGTGATGGCGTCCCACTGTGACAGAATGGACGCGTTAATAAATATTCAGTACATTAGCAAGTAGTAGCATGCAAAATATACAACTTAAAACAATTTAAAATAGATTTTTAGACATTTTGAGTTGTCCTGAATCAGAATTCCAAGGTTTTAATGTTCTAGTTTTCTTCTAGCTGAACTAGGGATGTATTGAAAATCACAATAGATCAATATTGGATTTTTGAAGATTGAAAGGTTTCAGTATTTTATTATATTCTGTCCCTTTATTGCAGCTGCGATTCATAATCTTTGGATATGTTTTTCCCATCCTCAGAAAAATGAACATCCATTCATAGAGCTGCTTTAATGAAATTAGGCAATAAAACTTTATTGGTCCCTGGTTCCACCAGGTTTTCTTACTTAGAAAAA
>JAUZNJ010008994.1:0-18084 GCA_034780135.1 Jordanella pulchra
ACTTACTGGAAACTCAAGACAGCCATGACATTATGTTTTTTACAAGTGTATGTAAACTTTTGACCACAACTGTATTAGTCAAACATAATCAACATCTGATCCATTTATTGTTATTCAGTGGGTTACATAAACTACAAACAAAAGCAGAGGGTTACTATCAGCTGCTTATGTTGGAGATTTCAGACGCAGGTCGCCATATATTCCCATATTCAATTTTGGACCAATTTCCGATATTAATATTGGATTGGAAGATCCCTAAAAATGACAACTAAAGCAGCCAAGGTTTCAAGATGGTTCCAGGATTATATTTCCTGATGTAGCACACAAAACACAAAAACATTGGTAGCCAAGTTTTAAAGGTACAATAAAACAAAAATAAAATAAAACAAAACATGATTCTAAATGACTAAACTCATCAAGTGTTAGATGAGCAGCAGTTAGAAAACCAAAAACAAAGCGGGGGTGTGGGGGGGTTCTGCACAAGGCTCCCATTGTTTCACACTACCTCTGTCTAATGTCGCTGTTCTGGTAATAAATGTCTAAAACAGAACACCAGCGCTGTGACTTGGTCTGCCCCTGTGATAACAGGCAGCAGCTGCTCTTACAACAGTTTCACCGTTTGCCTCTTCCAGTTCATCTGTATCTTTCTTCTGCTTCTGTGCTTCCAGGTCAGCTGGCAAAGGAGCTGAAGCAGCAGGACTGCCTTCAGTATGCTGCCTTCTGTAACCTGGCCATGGCTCGGTGAGCGCACACTGGGAGGGGTGGCTTTTAATGCTGCTTAGTCTCACGTGGTTAACATCACTGAGCGAACTCTTCACCCTGTTGTGATAATGTGCCTTTTTTTTTGTTATTTTTTTTTTTACTATTTAAATATATCTGTCTCCAGTAATGTGTGCGACTCTCTGACAGTCTGCCTTAGAATGTAAATCTGCTGAGTTTGGCTCCAGTCTTTGTATTGTGTTGAAACAAATATGGCGGCCAAAGCATCTGAGTGCTGCCAGAAGGAGCAGGTTAAAAATGTTCGTCTAGTTTTTTATTTTTGTTTTTTTTTTAAATTCAAATCGCAGAGGTTATCAAAGTGGGGCTCCCAATCACATCACAAACATTGTGATGTCATCTCTAAGGGTATATGGAGGGCCAAAATATATATAAAAAATTAAAAAATGTGAATTTCCCTTGAAATTAATTTCCTATGAAATAATTGGATGTAAGGTTTATTTATATATCTAAAGTTTATCTAAAAAAAAAAAATCAAATGTTAGATATACCAATAAATAGTAGAATGCACAATTAAATAAATGTCCTATTGAATAATAAAAACAATAAATTAAATTATTCAATTTTATTTTAGAAATTAATTTATTTATGTATTGAAATTATAAAAGGCACAATTAAATAAATGTCCTCTAATAATAATAATAAAAAAGTGAAATTTGTAAATTTAAAACAGTAAATATTAATTAAAAAAATTAATGTATATATTTATCTAATATGATTGAAATATTAAAAACATACAATGAAATTATAAAATGCACAATTAAATAGATTTTCTTTCAAAATAACAAAAAATCAATTTATCAATTAAAACATTGTTAAAACACAATGGGTTTTTTTTTATGAATTTATTTATTTATTGATTTATCTAACATGATTTAAAAATTAGATACACCAATAGATCATCAAATGTAGAATTAAATAATTAAATATACAATTAGATTAGAGAAGTAAATTCAAAGTTCTACATTATTATTTTTGATTGTTTTTATAGAAAAACATATTTTAAATATTAGACATAAAATGAAATTATAAAGTGCACAATTTGGTCAAATAACTTCCAATTAATCAATCAATTAATTTGTCTTATACATGATTGAAATATTAGCTTTACAATGCACAATAATTAAATAATCCATGAAATATTTTAAAATACTACTAGTAATATTAAAATACTGATATTACATCCATATATATATATATGTGTGTATATATACATATATTATCAATTTTTTTGAAGTTAATTAAATAATTGTTATTTAAAAAATACATTTATTTTTAGCATGAAACAGCTACATGTATTTCATGGGGTCACCAGTCTGTTGCACTGTTATTTTTGGGATCACAGACTGAAATGTTAAGAGTTATGTGTTATTATACATGGCAGCACCACAGTGTTATGTATGAGCAGCTAAAGCAGTGGATACAGCCCTGCTTTTTTTTTTTTTTTTCCTCATTCCCACTGGGGTTTATCTGCAGGTGTGAGCAGACTCTGTTTAATGCTCCTGGAGAGGCTCTGGCCTTAACCGAGGCTGCACGTCTCTTCCTCTCATCTGAGAAGGAGATCCGAGCCCTGCAGGCGCCAGGCTTCGATGAACACCTCCAAGCTGCTCTCAACTGCTACAGTTTTGCTATTAAGGTACACAGCATAACAGCAGGGGAAGCATATTGAGTGTGAAGTATTAAAACAGGCCCATGTCTGCGTGCAGAGACTGCATTCTTGTGTTGTGACTGAAAGCTGATGTGAAAATGTGTTGCAGGTGTACATCGAGATGAACCAGCCTGTGATGGCAGCCAGCCTGTGTTTGGAACTTGGCAACGCGCTCAAGGTTTGATCGCAGCTTTCAGCTGTCTCAGATGATTAATGAAGCTGATTTCACCCCCCCCTATTTTTTTGATCTAATCCATGTGGCATATCGGCCTTTTTTTTCTGCACTTCAACAGGAAATGAACAGACCAGGAGAGGCGATCGTTCACTTCCAGAGGGCTGCAGATTTACAGACCCAGACGTCCATAGAAGCTCTGCTGTCCATGGGGGAAATAGCCACGTGTAAAATCATCACACGTGAGTGGGGGTCTGCTCATGTGAAGGGATTGCGTGGCTGGATTCCAGATTTCCGACTTTGTGTTTGTCTCCTCTAATTTACAGGTGACTATGACGGCGCGTTGTCAGTGTTCACAGAGATGCAGCTGATGTGTCAGGAGAGAGGGCTGCAGCTGCCAGGCACCACAAACCCTATAGGTGAGGAACCCATCAAATCCTGCTGATCACAGATGCTTAAACAAGCTGCTTATTTTCTTTATCCCTCATTCATTTTACTTCATACTTTGACATCAGTAATCTGTTTCTAATGTATTGTTTGATTTTATCTCTAGTTTAGTCTTGTCCTGAGGTTGAACTAAAAAGCTGAGCGGTTTCCTTCTTGATTTTCATTAAATAAGGTGCGTTTTTGGACATTGTGGCCAAATGTGAGATATCCAGAGTGCTTCTGCTGATGTTACTAGAGGTAAGCTTAAAAAAAGAAATATTAGTTTTACTGTTGTTCTGTACCAGTCATTTAAATAAAGACTCTTCTGAAGTATTTGTACACATTCAACTCTAACAATATATCAGTAAAGTTTTTGTCAAAGTAGATCGAATTTGTGATGGATAACGGTAATCAGATATTTAGGTTTTTTATGCTTAATAAATAAAAATCTGAATTTTGTCATCAGCCCTCCTGATTAAATCGTTTGTGCAACCACCATTTTAGCTCATTTTTCTCAGTAAAATACGTTCAAGCTTAATGACCCCAAATGAAAAACATCTGCAACCATCTATTCTCAACTTTTATAACAGATTTTCTCAGGATTTAGGTCTTTTTTCTGGGCTGTTCTAATCCAGGACTAAGTGCCTGGCCTGTCTTGATCTGAACCAAAGCTGCACTGTTTATAGAATAGCACTGCCACATTTTAAAACATGGCTAAAGACATGCTTTTAACACTGGCGGGACTTAGTTGTGACCTCGTTTATTTAGCTTAAGAAAATTCATATTGTTTTATTTTATATTTTTTTTTCTTATTGTTTTAACTATGACAGCACCTTGTTTTCATCTGTTAGCTGTTTTAAAGCATTCTACAAATAAAGCTGATGATGATAATGATTAGCATCTACAGTGTTAGCAATGTCCAGATACCAGATTTCTTCTAATTGAGTACAAGTACAAGCACTGACAATGAGTAGTTGTTAACGCTGAGTACTGATTAAAGCTCTAAAAAGAAGCTCTGTCAAAATAAAAAGTCTCAAGCTTATTTTCTGAAATGCTAAACTAAAAGTCAGACTTTTACCTTTGATCCAGTACAGCCTAATCCCGGGAGAGGGAGCTTTTTTCATACTGGGACCTTTTAAAAACTGCAGCTAGTGTAAGTAGTCAACTATTGAAGTGGTATCTGTTCAGAGTATCGGGTTGTCTTTATAAGAAGAAGTATGAGTAGCTGACACTGGTATTGGGCAGGTGTCTTCAGCGGTGAATCTCTGTGTGTCAAACATTATTGTTTTAAAGGAGGCTGTTGGATTTAAGGTGCTTTGTAAAAAAAGAAAAAGCACCATCAGTGATTCAAATGTTAAAGCGTATGGAGAGCGATGACTGTGTCATCTTATGTTTTCTTTAAATCATAAAGCCTGCATGAGTGACCAGCTGTCCTGTCCCTTCTGAGGAAAAGCATCCCCGCCATGAGCCCACGCTTCCATTAGAGCCTTAATGTGTAGAAGGCAGCAGTTTCTCCTCTTCTTGAGCCTCGGTTCTTATTTTATCTTTGTTTAGTGGCTGAATTCCGCTACAGAATCTCTTAAACTTGACCCTGAATTTTGGCCTGTGGAGGCAGAAAGGTTGCATCCAAATTAGGTTTAGTTCTCAGAGTGATGAGATTTTTGTGTGAGTAAAACACTTAATACATCACAGATATGTTCTGCAAATAAAATATAATGAAGTTTGGGTTTGAATATTTCATCATTTTCTCTCTCTTAACGATTTAGAGAAAAGCAACCATAAACCGATCAAATGAGCAACTTTAAAAACCGTTGGATTACAGGCATTTAAGAAAACAACAGCTGTAGATCATTACAGCTTAATGGAACAGCCTCGGTTTGTGTGTTTTCTGTGCAGCCTCCACCTCAGAAGTTGCTACCAGAACATGCTCAGACCCTGGAGAGATACGCATGGGAGTCGTTTGACCCTCACAGCCAAGGTAGATGCTCCTTAATATTTTTTGACTGTTTTTGAGGAAGTGGATGACATCAGTTCCCATCAAACGTGAAGCATGAATCAGTTGGATAACCCTGGCAGTGGAGGTAAATATAAACTTTGCTTGCTCTTTCAGTAACCTTCCTGTCTGAGAACGTGTTCCTACTTCTGCAATCTGTGGTGGTGAGTTTTTGTGACTTGTTCAAGGCAAAGAATACCCTGACCTTTCCTGCCTCACCCCACCCCCCACCCCCCCACACACACATAGCCTGTGTATGACAGTGATTAATGATTTGGTTGCATTGTGTTTTGTTTTTGGTCCTTTTGGCAGCGTTATTACTCTTCCCTACTTGGCTTCTATGTCAATATTGCTCGACTTTTTACTGTAGCTTTTAGTTTCTCACGTTTTGTTGTTCTCTTTTTGCTTCTTAAAGTGTTGAAACTTGTCGTTTTACAACCACAAGATTTTTTCTCCATTTTTTTTTGTGTGATAGTGAAGTGGAAGTAACATAATACATGATTCCCTTAACTTTTATGTATAAAAATCAGAAAAGCGTGGCTTTGACAGCCACATGTTCACCTTCCAGCAGGGCAGAGGTTCTAAGCATACAGAAAGATGCATACTGTTGTTTGATTGACATAGTAACTATATCTAGTGGAGAATTTTGGAGCAGAACTGGAAGCAGATGTTACCTGATGCTCTTCATCCCATCTCTCCAGATTTTATGCAGAACAATGACTAAAATTTCCATCTATAGACCTGCAAAGCTGGTAGTCTTACTGCTTTATTTATTTATTTTTTGTAGAGAAATGTTTTTGTGGTTGTACAAAGTGTTGAAAACCAGATGCATGCCATACTTTTCAGATTTTAACACGTAAATCTTAAAAACAATGCTTTACTTTCTGCTCTATTGTGTGTTGGCCTTCACATAGTACAAACCTAGATTGAGGTTTTTAACGTGCAAGTGGGATAACTACTGCTGTTAGACTTTTTATGTGTAAAATACCTTTAATAAAAGGGGAGGGTTTGTCCTTGTTGTTTTGCTGCCTGAGCTCATGTTATGAGGCTGTAAACACAGAAATCTGAGAGGTTAACAAGCCTGTTTGAATCTGTATTTGTGTTTTTATTAGTCCTGGTTCTAACAGAAGATCTGTTCTGCAGATGGCGTGTCAGGAGAAAGACACAGAGTCCCTGAAGTCCTTGCAGACTGAGTTGTGGTGAGTGTTGAGAAATGTCCGTTTTCCATCATGTGACGAGCAGAGCGAAGTATTCACTGGCTTTTTAATTATTTTCCATATCAGTCACATGTTTTTTTTTTCTCTCCCTTGGCTCTTTTCTCTTCAGGCCTTTTCTGACTGCAGAGCAGAACCACCTCCTCCACCTGGTGGTTATGGAGCGAATTGCACCATCTGGCCAAGGCATTTAGTGCAGCCTGAGTTGTACTCGGCATCTCAAGGGAGCAGCAATGTGTGTAATGGAATATTCCTGCTCCTGATGGGTCTGTTGTAAGGCCTGGAGAAGCGTTGTTTTCACCATTTAGAAACCGTCCTGGAAACGGATAGTTTCTGTCGCTCACTCATTTCAACACGGACCAAACAAGGTGGCTGTGAATTCTAAGAAGTTTTAAGTAAAACACGTCTTCTGTGGGTTTGAATGGAGTTTATTAGTAAAAGACATGGCTTATATTCCAATGTAAATAAAACAAACTGTCTAATGCATAGTTCTGTTCAATGGTAGAATGTAACGCCTCCACTCTTCATCCCTGGATTGTTTTAAGGTTCACTTGTACAAACGTACTCTACATCAGATAGCAGACAGAAAACAAAACACAGCTTAAAAAAAAGCAAACTTAAAGCAAACATCTAAAAAAATAGTTGGTTATGTTGTACATAGACTTATAGGGTATATATACCATATGTGTAAAATAAAGAGAAATGAATAAACATAGGTTGAAGAGAGGCTTTTGTTTCCATTAGTGTTCATCAGTATTGCTGCTTCGGCGAATGGCTGCATCCCTTCAGATACAGGCCAGCAGTAACCAACAGCCTTACTACCAATCACATGACGAACTATTTTATCTCCATACAGTTTCATCACAGGAGCTTCTTCTGATGGTACGCATCTACCACAACAGAACTATCAAATATTTACTTTGAGTTTAGTTTTTAGCTCCACAAGAGACAAGAACAAAGAAGCTACTGATTTCTCTGTGCTGCCAACCGCGAAAAAAATAAAACCTGGGCATACAGGATCTCACTAAAATCAGAATCCCTAATATTTTATCTTTACACTGCACAATACTGAAGATATGACGTTTCAATTCAATCTGGATTTTCTATCCCTTCATAATTTGCCTGTTTTTTTTGGTTTATAAAACAGCTCTGGTGTGAATGGGGCACAGCTCACTAAGGTTACTGGCAGTTCAACATGGCACCTTGTAGCTAAGAACTATTAGTTCCTGGTTGATAATGTGTCGGTTTAGCTCAACACTAAAACACTAAGTGCTTCCTGTTCCTCTTTCAACCATTAAAATGATCATTTTTGTTAAACGGACGCGATAACGGCAGCTCCCTCTGCGTCGTCCTTGGTTGACATGTTTTATTTTCGTTCAGCTTCCTTCACAGCTGCATGTCCTGCCTTAAATCAAAATTATCCAACGTGATTGGCCGACGTGTGCTTAGTCACCCCTCTAACAGTTGAGGAGGCGGCGGTTCGAGGTATAGCTTCATGTTTGTGAATGAACAATGGTCGAAACCACGCAGCAGTTTAGCACGACCCACTAAAGAAGGTGAGATCCTGGGCACAACATCATACCCACAGGTTATCTTTTTTTAAATAGTTGTTGCCTTTTCCATCAGATTGCTCTGTCATCCCAGAAGGAAGCATGTAAACAGTTTACTGAAGACAGGCACGCTAACAAGATGGATTAGAGCAGCTGAGAGCCGAGCATTTGTGGCAGCAATAAGTGAGGATGACAAAGACAGGAGTGTCTTTCCTAGAGTGAAGCAGGGTGGTGGGAGTGCCATGGGTTCAGGTGAGCTACAGTTACTTAAATACATGATCTGGGTAGCAGGACAGTCCGGCAACATGATAAAGACCCCTAACATGCCTCCAAGAAGACCCCTGCCTTGCTAAAGAATCTAATATCCACCAGCTCCATCAGGATGAGCAGAAGAGGAGTTGTCCACCAACCTATGAAGCTCTGTTGACTTCCACACACAGAAGACCTAAAATAATCTTGGCCTCACTAAGTATCGAGCATTTCGGCCCATTTTGGACATTTTCACTGAGGCGTTTGCTCGCTTTTTGTTTGCCAGCAGTTTAGACGTTAATTGCTGTTGAGTAATTCTGATGAGACAGAAATGTTAAACTTGTACAAGTTTTACATTGACTAAATTAAAGCGTCATATCCTGTGTTGTCACAATGAGAAAGATTGATTTTTTTTTTTTTTTTAAACTGTTTGGTGTAGTAACTTTAATGAAATAGAGCAGGTGTCAATCGTCTCTAAAGACTTTCATGATTCAGGGCTTTTCAATCGTCTGTTTGTTCACCCAAATATCAGCCATCAGAGGAACTGGTTCAAACTTTAAAGAAAAACCCAGGAACCACCAAAGCTCAAGCTAATGGTGAGCAGCAAACTGCTAGAAAACCTGGGTCACTTCTTCATAGGCTGCTCCCCAGACAGCCAGATGTCCTCTAGAGGCGGGTTTTAGGATCATAGAGGACAAGAATTTAATGGAGTACAGACAGGATTGGTGTTGGTACCACTACACTTAATGGGTTGCACAAACTACATCTGAAGTCAGCGACTGGATGGTTGATATGTGGACAGTTTGGTGTCCCAAGTGGCTGACATTAGACTGTGATTTCAGACCTCTTGGCTTTAACTGAGCTCTGTCACTTCTGACAATTGGGGGGGTTAAATATTTAGCCTGAGTTATGCCAGAGCTTCAACAAGAGTGTGTTTTCTCTTTGACATTTCAGGCAGTAGGTTAGGGTTAATTAAAGAAGATTATGGATAGATTCTAAATTATCTAAATTATTGTTCTAAAAAAAAGTGATAAAAAAAATCCTTAAAAAACACAATTCAGCCTCAAATGATTAAATGCAGTATTTCATTTCTGACTGGAACTCTACCACTTCCTTATTTTTATTTTACCCTCTTTCAATTAAACTGAGCTCAACAGCGGCTGAGCAGAGCAGACATGAGCCTTTTGGAAATCTACTCAAAAAACATTTCACACAAACTATGCTTTTAAGATACGGATAATGTCTGGACTCACTTTCCAAAACCTACAGGTAGCTACTAACTGGTTTGGTTACACAGATGAAAGCTCTCCTCGTTCCCATTCAGTCCCACTCCCCGACTCTAATTTGTTCAAATCGAAACAAAACAATTGGCTCGTTAGCATTACGACATGTTCCCTACTGCGGATCAAGCTGACAGGATTTAAAACGGTTAAAAGAACTCCTTAGCCTCGCAGCAGAGGAACATGGACCCCACCCTCCTCCACCTCGCCTCTTCACTCGGTCCTCTTCCTCAAGATGACGAAGCTGATGGTGAGAAAGAGGGTGAAAACGAAGGAGATCCACGCCAGGATGTAGCAGTGGCCGTACCCCCCCTGCGTGTCATTGGTGTGAAACTGCGCTGTGTAGATGGAGGCTGCAATCATTATACACAGACCTGCAGGAGAAAAGGAAGGAAGGATAAATTGTGAGGCTTTAACTTTAAACAGAAATGCAAGTTAACATCATCATCAAAGATGATAAAGATATATTAAACAATGATTATATTCATTTATCTTTGTTCATTTTGATTGTAAAGAAACAAAGTTGTGTGCAGGACGGCGGTACTGTACAGTTTATGACGGCAGCACTTGGTCTCACAGGAGGGTCACCAGTTCAGAAAGTGAGTCACTGAATATTCATATTCTGAAGCTCCGCCTCCAGATGCATTCCTCACCATGTGCCCCAAAACTCTTTAATAGATTTCCTTCCCCAATCCTTACAAACCTGCAGTTACCTCCCTGGCAGTCTTAACTTGTCCTTCCACACTTTTTCCTTTCACTTAACTTTCAGTTATCATGCTAACTCTGAACAGCCAGGTTTAACATGAACCTCGTGCAGCTTCTCCTCCTGTAGAGTTTCTCAGTAACCATTTCTTTTCCAATTACAATATTTATGCGCCGATATAAAAACCTGTGATTATTTTTTCAATAACTGAGGAGCCAAAGTTTTTTTTTTTTTTTTTTAAGTTGGTGTATTTTGTCAATATGGATTTTGATTCAAATGTGATTAATTCCAAACCCTGTAATTAACTCGAATTAAAATTTTAATCCTGTCCCAACACTATTCAAAATATATATTCTTTTAGTGATTAATCTATACAAGTGCCACTTTTAAACTGAATAAATAAACTAAACAAACTTTTTTGCTATTTTTTAAGAGATGAATTTGTAAAAGGAATGAAAGATGACAGCTTCTTGTTTCCCTTACTAATGGTGTTAAATCATGACAGCAAAATTTTAAACAGGTTTCTGTTCTATAAGATAATATCTTCCACTTATTAATAACAGACTTTATGATGCCTTGGTTACCATCAACTTCAAGGACTTTCCAGGTCAAAGTTCTTGTCCTGGAGGCATTTACTTAATGTCACAACTGAATATATCAACAATAAATGGTTTAAATAGAAATTCAACAAAAAACAAAAAAAAAAAAACTTAGAATTTATCAAATAGGAATCGATGAAAGATGGTGGACCTACTTTCCAATAAACAGATGTGTGTATCACCTTAAAATCCTCACAGGGTCTAGTTAGTGGTGAATAAATACGTATTCAACACTCTGGGTAGTCTACATGTCTTAATTGTATAGAGGATGGATTTGAAAAGAATTATCTAATCAAACTAGCCATCTGCTTATGTGAGGTAGTAAAAGTAGAACTGATAGTGATAAAAGTAAAGCTGTAATAACTTAAAGTGCTTTTGTAACAGAGTTTGATTTTGATAAATCTCTTATTGGGAGAAATCTGACTAAAATACTCCCAATCAGGTGAAAAAACGTCCTCTTCCTGACATCTGCAATGCAGTTCACACCAAAAAAAACAACAACATTCGACTCAGAAAAGTCACTGAAAGAAATCCTGTATGTTTGGTCCTTTGATAAAAGCTCCTCAGTTTGTTTTTGTTTGTTTTTTTTGCAAGCCTTGTATCCTATAATTACTATGATGTGTGTGCTGTTACACCTACATTTAGCACGCCATCCAAAAATAAAGCACTTTTGAGGATGGTTGTCCTTCAATAGCTGTTTTCATACCCTTTCAGGACCTTGAACCTTTTTTTTTTTGCAAGTTCATAGACCTCCAGTGATATTAGAAACCAACTCTCACCTTGTTATAATCAGCAAAAGTCCAGATCTAAAACTTGAGAGAATATAGAGGGAAATAGTGCAGATGTGCTGCCCTTAATGTTTGGAACCACCTCTCTGTCCCCTTCCTCGTATTTTACCTGCTGATTAGCCAAACAATATTGTCTTCAACAGTCAGTACAGGAATAACATGATGCCATAAAGGTAAAAACTGCAATCTAAACACCCAAAATAATCTTTAAAGTCTTTCCACATCAAATACAGGGATGCTAAAATGCAGGTAAGGGTTAAACCTAATAATCCTGAACAGGAATGTCTGGTGTGAACATTTGTTTGAGAAAATGACAATAGTCTGGAGTCGTGATACCACAGACAAAGCCGTGAAGCCTTGAACAATGAGAGGTTCCAGGCTTTTCCAGCTCTGCTCCTTAACTACTCCTCAAATCAGTCTTTGTTTTGGAGCAAAAAGTGGATAAAGAACCTGTTAAATCACAACTATTCTTTTGGTCACACTCAGTGATTTAGTGACCTTTTCCTCTGCATTGTTTTGTTTTATACATTATCCTGCACCAACACATTAAGGTCTGGAATGTGAACATGATCGCAGCATCGAAGGTTATCGATCTCATTTTCCTCAAGTAAACAATTTGTTTTCCTTAGAACCTGATAAAATTCTTTAATGGCACAGAAACGTGAGTCTTAAACTTCCCCACCCTTCTGCATCCCCCTCTGGGTGTTGTAGTGGCAATGGAGATGTCTTTGGCTGTTTCCTGAGCTTGTTTCTCCTCTTTGTTTCTTCTCTCTCAGAAAAAAAAAACACACACCCCAGCCATTATCTGATACCTAAGTGCGTCAGACAATATTGTCTTAAAACATATTAAAAAGGATTGAGAGACGAGCTGCATCTACAGGGAATTTGTGAACGAGTCTGGAGATAATGTGTGGTGTTTGTGGAGCTGGCAGATGGACAGAACACAGGGCCCAGCCTAAGGCGCTGACAGCTGAAACAATGGAAAGGATGATAAAACTCCTGGAAAATTATCCTGCACAGTTATTGTTCCCGGATAGATGCGTCCTCTGATTTATAGGAAGAACAAACAAAATAGGAGCAGACTGTTAAAATGAAGATGTTAGAGTGGGTTCAAATACTCCACACAATACATCCCACCTTTTGTCATTTCCTGACCACAAACTTTGATGCTTTTATTTAGATTTATTTGATGTTAAAGATCAACAACATTTCGCATACATTTGTGAAACATAAGGACAATTATTTCACAATTTAAAATCTGTATTTCTTTTGTTTGCCTTAAATTAATACTTTGCTGAATCACCTTTTACTTCAATTACAACAACAAGACCCTACCAGCTTTGCACATTGAGGGACCTGAATTTGGACTCATGCTTCTTAGAAGAAAAAAGACACTCTAGAGTGTCAGAGTGAGTTCCAACGAGGAATCTTGAGGCCTTTCCAAGACGCCTTGCTCTCTAACCACTTTGCCATAATTAAGAAGACCTTCACAGGAACAAGGAGCAAACCCCACCCTTCCAGGAAAACGCCGGCGCCCCTAAACTATACAAGCAGAAACAATGACTGAATCTCAGCTGGATTGGATGCAGAACATCTGTTAACATTTTTTTTTCTGTCATTTAGCTTAATCCGTCTTCTAAATCCGACCTACCCGTCTTGCCTTGGCATGATGCAGCCATGTAAGAAATGAAATAGTGTTTTACTGGATATTACAGTGTTAGTTGTCTGACATGGCTTGTAGCTTTAATTCCCACCTGAGCTGTGAATCTCTGCAGCTCCACCAGAGTTCATGACATTACCTGATGTCTTAGGTGGACATTTCCATTTTTAGATGGATTGGACATTGGTCTGTGAGAGGATTTAAGCTTGGGATATTGTTTGTTTTTTTTTACCAAAAACTGCTTTAAACGTCCTTAACACTTTTTACCTTTTATCTGCTGAGTTCCTTTCTCTTTTCTGCAAGGATCACTAAAGAAAACCTCCCCAGCCTTCAAAGAACGGCTGGATTGAGTTTAAATCACACACAGCTGAGGTCTGTCAACTAATTACCCAACTTTTAAAATCTATTTGTTGAATTGTATTTAGTGGGGGAGATAAATAAAAATGCCCATCAAGCTATCAGATTTAATTTACTTAAAAAAAAAAAACATTTCCCTTTCACCATCTCTTTGTGTTGCTCTTCTGCATAAAATCCAAAATGCGTAAAAGCTGAATCTCATTTACAGCAAACTGCACGCTGAAGCTAAACCAAAAGGCACGAGTCAATGTTTGTGACTGGACTAACTGATCAAGTAAATGCAGTGGTATTTACATTCAGAACAGACAGACACAACAGACACAAGCTGCTGTTAGCACATAAACAGCAGAGCGTTAATGAGTATCAGAACTATCGCTGCCGTGAGAATATGGGCTGAAAGTTAAGACCACAGAGAATGGAGTCCATATGAACACCGTCACTTCTAAATTAAAAAGATAGAAAGCAAATGAATTTCAGCTTAGTATCATCAACAGCTAAGGATTTGCATCTCATTTGAGCTTTCGTCTGCATGGAAGCTGAAGCATCACATATTTTTTCTATGACCTTTACAACCTGATCTCACACACATTGCTATTGCTTTGATGCCTTGAAAGGTTATAAATATTGTGACAAAATAGCAACATATTTATTTCTGCATATTATTTTATTAAACCGAGTCCAGTCTGAATGGTACCAAGGTTTAATTGAACTATCGATCTCAGGCAGCCAAGCATGTGGCATCCATTAAAAACAAACAGCGATGCGAAAGAGGAACATGAATCAATGTTCCTTCCCGTGGTGACTTCATGTTACTTACAGGCGATTAGCTGTAAAATGCCAGTGAAGAGAAACCTCTGGCCTTTGGGCAGAGTATACAGCTGGGCCACAAACACAATCAGGGCCAGGATGGTGAAAACACAGGCCAGAATCGAGGTGCCCTGAACCGCCTGGAGGAAAGCTGCAGTGAGACAGACAGGTAAAGAAAAAGATGTAACCTTTTTGCATTAACACAGCTTAGGTTAAACAATATTTGCATTCAGACCTGGTTGGACTTCTGGGTAATCCTTTAGCTCGCTGTAATGCCAGTCTGAGTTTACTAAGCTCCACTTCCCCCACAGGTCCATGTACTCATTTTTGTTGAACCACCAGGCCTGGAAATATGAATATATATCAGAACATGCAAGAGGCGCAGAATGATTGCACAGCAAATGTTTTGGGGGAGTTTTTTTTTTTTTTTGCCAGCAAAGTTTCTTGTTTTCTTTCCTCATCCATTTTTTTTTATTTACCTCTGATGTGTTTGCATCGATGTGGGCAGACCAATTCACTGTTCTCTTACAAAGCTTTTTTTATTATCATTCTGTCAGCACTGCCAAACCAGTTTTTATGTATGTGGAGGTTTGAAAATCTGCAGCACAGTGGGTGGTGAAAACATATTTTGACTTTTAACTGTGGCATATTTCCGTATGCTTACTGAATATGGTTGGCTGAGAGCCCTGAGGCATAGGGAAAGGTAGCTTCCTGTGGCAGTTCTAAATCCACAAAAAGTCCAACCACAGATGTAACTTAAAGCAATTAGACAAACTTTTCTATGAGATCTAATTCAATTTAGGCATATTTAACCACCAACGGAATAACATGTTATAGTTAGTTGTTCAGCTGTTTTGTTAGAGCTTTATTAGTCGAGACAACATCTACTTTCTTCCACACATGGCTTGTGGTTACATCACATAGAGTTTGTTTAAATAATCCCATTTGTTCATTTCCTGTATTTTTTCTAACATCAAAATAAAAGTCACCTTTCAAAGTGATGTTTAATGTCAACCACAAAGATTAGAGCTGTACTTGAAACACAGCATATACATGAGGAAAGTTAGCCAAAAAACATTATTATTTGTCAAAAACATCACAGCAGACTAGTTTCTTCAAGGCTCCATTCTGGGGCCCCTCCTACTCAATATCTAAATGCTCCCCTTAGCTCAGTTTATAGCAAAAAACAAGATCTGTTACCATAAGTATGCAGATGAGACGCAGCTTTACATCACAATGTCATCAGGTGACAATGAACCCATCAGAGCATTGGCTGGATGCTTAGAACAGATCAGTATGTGGATGTGACATAATGTTCTTTAACTGAATGAAAAAAAAAACTGAGCTAATCATTTTTATGACCAAAGGAGGAGAGATCCAGAGTTAACTCACAGCTTCAGCTACTACAGCTAGAAACCACTGATTATGGCTGAAATATTGGTGTCGTGATGGACTCAGATCTGAGCCTTCAGAGGCATATGAAGGCAGTTATTAAGTCAGCCTTTTAAAAACCTGAAGAACATTTCCAGAATTAAAGGACTAATGTCCAAGCAGGATCTAGAAAAACCTATTCATGGATTTATCTTTAGTAGAATTGGTCACTGCAACAGTCTTCATAGGTTTGCCTAAAAAGTCAATCAGACAGCTGCAACTGATCCAAAATGCTGCTGCCCGTGTTCTCAATAGAACTAAGAAAGTAGAGCACACCAGCCCGGTTCTGAAGTCCTTCCACTGGCTTCCTGTTGCTCAAGAAAATAAACTTTAAAATCCTTCTGTTAGTCTATAAATCACCAAATGGATCAGTACCTCAATACATAACAGATTTGTTGTCAGTTTATCAACCTCCCAGATCATTCAGGTCTTCTTGTTAAAGCCTACTCTGTCCACCCAGAACCAAACATGGAGGAGCAGCATTTAGTTCCTATGCTCCACTTATCTGAAACAAACTCCCAGAAGACAGTAAAAGTGCTGAAAGCCTGAGTTCTTTTAAGTCAAAGTTAAAAACCTGTTTGTTTAGAGCTGCCTTACCGATGGTATTAATAATTCAATGTTGTTTTTATTTTATTTTTTAATTCATATAAAGGACTTTGAATTGCCTTTTTTACTGAACTGTGGTATACAGTTTTCCTGATATACAGCACCAATTAATTTCTTATCTATCTATCACCGGAAATGCTATCTGTTAGCATGAAACTTTGGGTAATTATTTTTTTAAGCTCTGAATAAGCTTGACATCCTTACATATTTTGAAGACTCTTATTTTGAAATAAGAAAGAAAGGTGTTCTAATGCTTTAAAATTAAGAATGAACAACTAAAACTTGTATAATTGGATTATACCAGCTAGCCAACTGTTAGCACAAAAAGAAGCTAAAAATGGAAACCACATGGAGCATACTGTTAAAAGCAAAATACAGGGATATGAAACCAGTGTATAAAATATTTAGACATAGACATGAAGTGGAATATCTACGCTAAACAAAGATTCTTTAAAACTAAGTTTGAGGTTAATGAAACCTTTCTTCTATTTATGAGGAGACAAAAAAGGAGAGCATTAGGACTTCTTTGAATAAGAGCAGCATAAAGAATGCATCATACAGAAAACAATAACTAAAATAGACCAGAATATTCTTTAAAAAAACATAACGTAAAGTTAGTGATTTGTAAACTTCCATTATTCGAAAAAAACAAACATACTGCATTTTCCCAGTATTTAGAGTTGTGTTTTTTTTGTCTACAACCCCATTATTTGCTGATGCCAGCTGATCGACTTGCAGTGCTTGTCCCTTAGCACCTCTGTAGTTTCATACGATTAGTATGCATTTTATTTTCTTGTTGTTTGGAAAATGGTCTCGACTGTTACAGCTTAAGTTGTTCTCAGTATTTTATCATTACAAGCAGCCAGTTGTTCTTGGTTGGTTTTATCAAGACAGATTCAATAAAATTCAACTGGTCCACAAGGATCAAATCCCAGATCAATGCAAATAGAGTGTAAGACGAAGTCTTGAGAAATCAATGCGCAATTACATTAAATTATGGGTGTCATTTGAACATTTTTATGACTATCTTCACAGTTCATGTGAATCCGTCGCTAGTAATAAAATTAAACTTATACATGAAGGTTTAGGCACGTGACAGCAATGTTCACATGTTACTTTATCTCAAATCAAGTCAAATGACTTAAAAAAAAAAAAGAAAGCCTCATATGAATGTTATCTATTCCCTCTATAGAAATGCACTGTTGTAGGTGAGGAATGGATCATTTAGCATTTATCACTATTTTCAAACATTTTACTTTACTGTGCAACAAACAGTAAATTGTCTAAACAATGAATAAACCTGAATGTGTTATCAATTACATAAGTAACTATGTATTTATCTTTTTTATATATATAATTTTTCTTTATTAAAGTTGTTTTCCAAACAAGTGTACATCCAAACCTTTTTCTACTGTTCCAAACATCCCCTAGACAACAACCCTGAGAAGCTATGCACACAATCTATATGAGCTTTAGACAAAACCAACTTTGCTACCTGCTATATTACACCACCTTTCCAACCACCTTTCCAAACCAAAATTAGGTTTTGTTGTCTGCTCTCCTCTTCAAGGTCTTCTCACTGTGAATTAGATGCAAACAAACTATTTACATTCTCTAGCCCTATAAGGGTACCCCCAAATTGTTCCAAAAAATCTGATCTTCCTGGTGATATAAAATCCATCCAATTTTTCCAATACACTTTAAATTTGACAGATTCTAATCTGATGAAAAAGGACATCTATCTATCTATCTATCTATGTATCTATCTATCTATCTATCTATCTATCTATCTATCTATCTATCTATCTATCTATCTATCTATCT
>JAUZNJ010009015.1:0-18082 GCA_034780135.1 Jordanella pulchra
TATATATATATAAGTATAGGAAGTGTGCTACGTGTATATACTCGTCAAGAATGAGAAGTTATTTTCAAGCACTGCCTCTATGCTGTCTGTAAGACACCAAACAAGCTGCAGAGACACAATAGAAAGATCCTCCGAACAACTCTGCCCAACATGGACTCCACTGCCGTGACTTCTTCCCACCCACCTGTGGAGAAGACCACGTTCCTGGAGACAAGCTTGTAGTCAACTATGGAGAACTGAGGGAGCTCGATCCGCGTGACCCCGGTCACAGCCGTGTCTCCTCCTTTCCAGTAGAACTCTATATCATCTGTGGTGTAACCGTCTGTGAGAAACACCAGGCAGAAGGCGTGATCATACTCAGAAGATGCAGGAAGGGCAAAACAAATCTACTTCTAAACCAGTTCACACTCAGCGCTGTGATTCCCTGATAGCATAAAATGGAAATGATTATCGAATGACTGCAGGCAGAGGGACTCAGATGCAGTTGATCTATAGCCGTCAATCATTTTAATTTGCTCACATGGCCAAACATGTCAGTGTGACCAATGATGACAGACTAACCACTAGCAATTGCTGCTTATGGCTTACAAACAGTCTGCAAGAACCAAGTCAGTTTAACAGGAGAGGCTGCAGCCAGTAATCTCACCGAGATAAGACAGGTTCATAAATTCAGAGCAATTCAGCTGCCTGTGCAGTTTCTGTCCTCTTGAGACGATGAGTGTAAGAACTTATTTATTAGAATCTCTGCGACGTTCATATTTTTAAGTGATGAGAAAGTAAGGCCATCTGCTGTATTCCTTTACTAAGCAAAAGAGCCCAAAACGTACAACTTTCAATTTCCAGAGTGCAGTTTTGTTCGTCCAGAGGGTATCTCCTCAGGTCCATCATACAGGCAGCTGTCGTGGTGATTCTAAGGCAAAACAGAAAAGATGGTAAGTCATTCTGAAAATCTGACCTAGAATCTAAGTCTAAAAACATAGGAAGGAAGAGCGGGACACAGCCTCAAACTATTGATTCACCTAAATAAAAGATTCTATTTAAAAACAAGTGCAACAATCTGCCACTGCAAAAAGACAATTGCACTATTAAAACCTGTTGGTATCATAAGATTTATATATTCTAAAAACAAAACGTCCTACCAAATATTCTTATTGTACCGGAAGATTTTCCCCCTATTTTGTGAAGGATTGTAGCAAAAGAAGATCATAATTTAAAAAAATCTGATCTGGTTTAGTACATCGGTCTAATAAATTTATCAAAAAGACTTTTTGGGTAAATTTCGAAAACTTGGTTAGATAGACAATTTTTGCAGTGTCCCATGTGAAAAAGTTTAATATCTTTTTTAGATATTCTTCAAATTGCAACGTTAGTGCTTTGACGATTAAAACCATACAGCCGGTACACATACTAGCCCTAAATAAAGAATATATAAATCAGAAGTATGCGTAATGCTGTTGTATATACTATCCATCCACCCAGAAAACAGTATCATCATATAATAAAAAAGTTATTCAACTACAGCAGCAAACCTGTTGAAAAACAAAAGAATAAAACATGGGAAGTAGTATAAGTCAGGGTTACATATTGCTGCATATGATAAATTTACATAAAAAATAAATAATAATAGTAATAATAAAATGGTTCACTAAAGGTATATATAAATAACAAATGCTTTAAAGTAATAGTTAAAATTAGCAGGATGATAAAGTATGACCTTTATGCTAGAGATAAAAAACAAGACGAGAATAGAAATTATGCAAGGTTAAAAAAAAAGAAATACAAAAAACAAAACTAAGATATCAGTTACATTAAAAGCTGAATAAAAAAATCTATTGTTTTTATTAAGATAACTGATTAATTTATTAAAATCCTACCCCTACAATGGTCCTATCAAAACACAGGGAGCTGTAAGCTTTTGTTCTGCATATTAGATACAACAACCACCTTGGATTTTGCTCATTTAAATCCTTTATTGTGAGCTAAAGATTTAAGGATTGAGATAACAACAACAGAAAAATCTGTAAAAAGATGCAAAACAGTCATGGGTTTATTAGTCTAAATCTTATCTTGAATAAACACATATATATCAGGTCTGATTTAGAGATAAAAGTTTCACCTGAGTCCGTAGAGGACGGTGCCGTCAGGGTGGAGCCGGATCATTCGGTTCTTGACAGTGACCCCATGCACAAAGGATTTCTTATCATTGAGGAAGTAGGTGTCTGGGACCCAGAGCTGGTCTGCTACTCTGTTGTCCAGTGTCAGGTTGAGAGGAATCCCCACATATGCCAGCCTCTTATCCCTCCAGTACTGCTGGAAATACATGGTCAGCGTGTAGTCCTGTGGAAAATAAATCACACCAATCATTTAGTTTAAGACAGAGATGAGCAGAAAGGGATATAAGTGCCAGAGTTAAGCTTTTAATGTGAGCATTTCTGGAGGCAGGGTGGCTGTCAGTATCCAAGCTGATGCCAAACTTTTATTTTGGGTTTCTGATCTTAGCACCTCATATTAACAGCTTGGAGCTGTGAAATGTTTTTTTTTTTTTTTAGGGAACAAAAGTTGTATTTATGGAAAAAGGAGTGACCATATTTCAAGAAATGTTTCACAAACTCAAACAACAGATCCAATACATCCAAACACATTGATGGCAGGTTTCATTCTGAAACTGATCACCAATGTTTTTTTTTAATATTATTCATTATTCCCAGCCATGCCTGCAAAGGCATAAATCATTTATTCAACTTTCATTTGCAGTTACCTCTATAAGTTGATCCATCGAACACAAGAGCTTTTCCTGACTTTTAATGGAGCCCTTTACAAGCTCTCTTGGTTTTGTTCTGCTGACTAATGATCTCTTAAATAAATAAGCAGGTCTCAGGAAATAAATAAAAACATGGAGGTGCTGAAAATGCTTGCTGAAATGGCACATTTATAGGATAAAGTGTTTGCAAAATGGCAAAAATCTTACACTAAAGCAGAGCAGTATATCAGAACAACAGACATGATGTAAAAGTCAGTTTTCTCGTTGGATGACTGACAAACGTAGAGCTTGTTTCGAGCTAAATGAATTACACTCTGCAATATGAAAATGTAATATGATCCGGATATAGACCTATAAATAATTTAGCCTGTGCACAGTAAGTGTCTCTTCCACTGTGTTGAAAGCTTGTCTCTGTTTACCGAGATTGTGTGGGTTTCATTTGTTTTATTGGGCCACATTGGAGACATTTTCATTTGGTAGTGAATCCACTGCATTTTCTAGAAACCCGTTTCACATTGATGTGGCTATTTCATTACTTTTCTCCTCCTTTAGAGGTACTCTTACCCTTTTGAGTCCCTCACAGCTTTTGTATATGGATGCATTCCTGCATATAGTTGAAATGTGGGTTGATGAATAAGCGTTGCACAACAGCTCTTATGTTACAGCAAAGAAGTTCTACCAACACACTCCTTCCATGTCTGGGCTGCAGCTATTTTAGTTGGTTTGAGATCCTCAGATCCCACTCCTAAAAAGGCTGGTACAATACCTTATCTTCTCTTAAACAAAACCTCAAACATATCTCCTAACTTGTATTCTGCACACCCTCCTAGGTCCCAGTGGAACTGATCCCAGGCCTTGGTTAGTCACCACTGAAAACATTGTAGTTGCTGTACAAGGCAGAGAAACTGTAATTTTCCGCATCCAAAAAACACCTCAAAGTAAAAAAAGAAAAAAAAAGAAATTTTACATTGGTCAGGATTCTTTTGACCAATTGTATGCATGAGCAGTGACGTAATCCTGGTGACAAGATGTTGTTATAGTAAATATACACATAAAAACAATTTACTAACAAACTGAACAAAAACTAACCTTAAATGATAAAATTAACAAATACTACAAGAGAAGGACGCCCTGATTTCTCTAAAAACTTTGTATAGAGGTGCTGCACAGAAGCACACTTTGTAGCACAATTGCCTTGCAGCAAGAATGTTAAGGGTTCATCCGGGGTCTTTCTGCATGGAGTTTGCATGTTCTCCATGTGCATGTGTGGATTCTCTCCAGGTGCTCTGGCTTCCTCAGGCAAAAAAAAAACATGACTTTTAGGTGGATTGGTGATTCCATAATTTCCGCTAGGTGTGAGTGTGTGTGAGTACCCTCACACACACTCACACCTGGCCTCTGTTTTCCCCCTGCTATGTGTCTGGTGACATCATCATGGTAGGTTAGGGTTATACTGTCACCAGTTTGATAAAAATCTATAAAGTAAACAACGGAGAGCAACTTGAACTGAAGCCAGGAATTAGTAGGTGTGTATTATTGTTTCACTCTATTATATGTCTGAATGTCTCTCACCAGAGCTGCGCCATGTTTATTGAATGTAAACAGAGTTGTTTAAGCTTGTTACATCAGATGCGACTGGCATGGGGTGTTGACGTCCGCTGCATTCAATGGTATCACGTAAATTAGCGGGTTGACCCGGCCTTGTTGTTCCCACTGAATGCCGGTTGGAGCCGATCCCTTTGAAGACGATTATAACGGGTCATTTGCTGAGTTGTTTGATCTGTTTTAAAATGTGAGAGGTTCCCACAGCAAATAAAAGCCAATAGTTTCCAATAGTTTAAACGTTTTGGTAAAGAGGTATTTAATAGCCCGTCTGACTCCAACATCCATGCAACGTTTAAAGTCACTTTCATCCCCGTTCTGATGCTCTTTTTGAACTGCTGCTGATCATCTTAACCATGTCTACATGCCTAAATGCATTGAGTTGCTGCCCTGTGATTCGTGATAAGAAATTTGCATTAACAAGCAGGTGGTTAGGTGTACCTAATAAAGTTGCGGGTAAGTGTATATTACACTGATGCAGTAAAAATCCAGGAATATATCTTGAAAATATATCTTTACATCTATTTTGGAAAGAAACATGGGAAAACATTTGAGTCAGGGACATAGGTTTCAGGACTGCAAGACCAGAAGAGAGATTTTAAAAGCTATGTAGAAAAGTGTACACCACACTTTTAAGATTTTAGGACTAATGTGGAAGACTGTGCAAGTTATATCTACCACCTCACAATATGCTCTACTCATTTAAAATCCCAGAAGAATTCCATTAAAAGTATGTTTTTGATATAATGCAAAAAACTCTAGGGTAATAAGTAAACATTAAGGTTGGTTTATTGAGTTATAAGTTTTACTTAACCCTTCCAGTAACTCCTTAAACGTTTGTAAACTAGTACGGTTCCACTCGAGCTGAAAATGAGCAGCATTTAACATAAACTACATCTTTATTAGTAAATCTGTATCTATGTGGGGGTGGATTGTGGAAATAAAGAAGCAATTAACGGCATGTATTGTATTAGAACAAACCTTCCAATCTGTGTCTGAGTGCTTCTAGTACACAACAGAATTACATCCAGGAACTTGTAAAGATTGATCAGTTACAAAGTTGAGTCTTTTTTTAAAAGAACCTGAGACAACGATCCCAGGCGGGAAGCCCAGCGATGCAGCTCTGTCAGACAGACAAGTAGGACAGCTAAATAGTTAAATTAGGTCTTTTAGCTGGGTCAAAAGAGGCAACAGCCCCACTGTTATTAATATTCTTAGTCACCAAAGGAAGAACATCAGGAGCCTCATTTTAGAATATCTCTATTAAATTACCACTTATAATTCTTATTTCTAATAAAAGCCTTATAGCTTATTTAGATGCCAAATTCCAGTAATAGAGGCCTCTCAGTGGGTGGAAAATCAGATTTAACCCTGTTATAATTGCATTTCCACTTCAAACTCAAACAATATTTGAAAATGAAGACTGAAATGGATTTCATTAAGTGGAATGGGAAATGCACAAGGTAATAACTGAATCTGCATAAAATATAATATCATTTAAAAATGAGGTGTAACCAGATTTTCAAGAGCCCATACAGCAGCACCAGCTTTGTGCGCAGAAACTGCTCTTGTTAATAGACTGCTATGTAAGTGGGCTAGACCTCCAGCAGATTTCTTCTGCTTTTCGTTTTTTACCAAATACTTATTCCATCAATTATTATATGGGAATATAGCAAATACATTTTTTAAATTATAATTGTTATCTCAAGATAGAAAAAACCCTTGCAAACAAATCTATAACAAAGTAATCCCCCCCTATTAATTATGAAATCAATGGGGATAAACCACCTTTTTGGGCAACTGTTTTGGATTAGATCAGCAAATCCTGATTTCTCATCTCTCAGTTTAGAGTGCCTGGCTCATGTTTTACTAGGTGTGGCTGAAGACCATATCAGGAATGACCAAATCTGATACTGATGTCAAAGCTTGGTTCGATATTAGTAAAAAAAAAAAAAAAGAATTATATTAGCCTGCACCTACAAATGAAGATATAAGCAAGCGAATAAAAAAAATCTGCCTTTATCTGCTCTTGCTTTAAATTAATGTAACTCATTAAAAATTTTAAAGATTAAATTTTAAACAACTTTTCTGCAAGTTTTTTTCAGCACAGGATGGACTGGATGCAAAATAATACATGTGATGACTACTTACAGTCATAGATTCACACCAGAAACAAGGAGAAGAAGCCAGCTAGAAGTAGCCAAACAAATCTGCAAGCTTAGTAACCAAATGTGTAAAATTGGACTTCAGGAAAAAAAATTATAATTTAAGATTCTATGTCTTCTACATAAAGTGTGTTTTTTTTTGTTCTACAAAATACAATGAGTAAAAATACTTTTTAATACCTTGCAAATGCATGTCATTTTCTGTTGAAACATATATACTTTGTTTTTTATTTGTAAAATTGAAATTAGTTTTCAAGTTAAAGGATGTTGCTCATATTAAAATTGGGAGTTGAGGAAAAAGAAATGAAAAAAAAAAATGGAATTCAGAAAAATATATACTGAAAAGTGGAATTTGGGAAAAAAATTCCAAATAATACAACAGACTTCATACGGCCCTAGAAACATCACAGCAAGTCCACCCCTCGAAGTCTCCAAAAAACTAAAGGGAGGACTTCAGTTCAGTCTGAAGACCAAGAATAAAAGGTGTCTATTCAAGCTCAGAAACTATGGCTGAAATAAAGGAGACTGAACTATGAAGGACAACAATTTTTTTTAAATTAATCAACAAATGCCAATTCTGGAAAAAACATCTTTCTTTTAAATTCCAACAAGGTGTAAAACACGCCACATTCTTCAGCATCACCTGGATTTGGCAAGCAAACATTAAAATAAACTTTCATAGGATTTAAAAATAGTAATAAACAAATTTTATAAAAGCGGATTCTGAAAAATACCTGCAGACTGATTTCAGTTTAGGCTGCCTTTTTATACAAGCCACAGGGGACACAAAAAAACATTTGTTCTGAGCAACAGACAAAAGAGCCGGTGGGAGGGAGAGACTGTCATCTTCAGCTCGGAGAGTTCACAAACTCAGTGTGTGCCAGTCACACACTGTTTATGTCGACTTAACACCAACATATCTGCTGGGAGTACAAGAATAGCACTCAGTGTTCCTGCCCCATGGAGGTGCTGTCTATCATCACTTAGATCTTCCCTGTAGGATTTGAACTCGTGACAAAGGTTTAGTGCTAATTGTTCTTTTGATGATTTCTATCTCGGCATCTATTAAATTACATTTATTTCTGCTAGTCTGTATACACACAGAAGATCTAAGTTTTAACATTTTAAAGTGAATCTAGATATTTTCGTCCAGGTTAAAGCTGGTTTAACCACCACCAAGAGCATATTGACAAATAAAAAAGCTTTTATCTTAGATGTAAAATGTTTATATTTTCTTACAACTTTGTGTAATTACTGCTATGTCAGCTATATACCTGTTTTACAGTGTCGTTATCCCATTTAACAATTAATTAATTTCTAAATAAGTTGACGACTATTTCAGTAATCGATTAGTTGCAATTAGTCAGATGAATTACTTCAGCCCTACAAAGATGTTTATCATCATAGTTACAGTGTGAAGAAATACAGTGGAATAAAGTCCAAATGCTGCTTTACCTTTAGGCAAATGATCTCCAAATGTCACTGCAATGAGCCTTTTGTGCTCTCCACAGCCACAGCATGTTAAAAAAATCTATATATTGGTAGAGCCAGATTTTTAACAGAGGAGGATCCCACACATGTTTAAATTGTGCATGAGTCTAAATTTTCTGGTTCCAGAGAGACTGAGGGAAGTTGTGTTTTTAGGCTGCAGCTTTAATGAAGCATTAACATGTCAAAGAAAAGACCTTGCATTGCTTTTTAGCAGCAAGAGGAAGGAGGAGAAAAAAAACCCTTAAGCAGCCGCTCATGTATTCATCATATTAATCGGTAATTGCAGTTTAACTGATATTTTCTTGTGCTTTCTCTAGTAGATGATTTCACAGTATTTTGGAAAATGCACCAGAATTTGCTGCTCTAGTACAGACAATTCTGAGTACACAATGTGCAGAGCCTTTCCAAATAATTAAAACATATGGTAAAATTGTTTAATTTCTATAATTCAATCAAACTTTCATAGATGATAGATTCAGGGCAAACAATTTAAATGATTTCAAAACATGTATTTGTTTATTTGTACATAATTTGAGATTCCAGCTCATGAAAACACACAAAAACAGGAATTCAAAGAATTAGATGCGAAGCAATTTAATGACTGATTTAATCATGAAATTACTTCAGTTTGGTACAATTGTGTCAGTTGGGTTAAATATTGGGAAGATTGCACACATGAAAACTAGCCACGATTGTCATTGATACCCTCTATAACTGGGAAGAAACAAAAGTTCCTGGATAACAAGCTGGCTGTTCACAAAGTGCTGTGTCCATGCATATCCTATGTGCAAAACATAGCAGGTCAAGAAGCACCAACAAAAGAGAGTAACCTGGGCTTCAGCAGATAATCAAACACGATTCAAGAAGCTGGCAGAGATCCAGAATGAGGCGGGAGTCACTGCTTCAAAACCCTGAGATGAGCTACAACTGTCCGGTTCCTCGGGTCACACCATTTCTGAACCTGAGCCAACATCTTAACTGGACCAGTCTGGACCAAGTAAAAGGACTGGACCTGGACTGCTGCCAGTGTTCCAATGTCATCTTTTCTGGTGGAGGTAAAATGTGACATTTAAGAATCAAGGTCCATGGGTTGCTAAATAGGAGTTTGACATCGACCAGGTCTGTCTTCTCGTCATCGCACTCCATCTCTCTCATACAACGCATAAACATCAAAATATTAACGACAAAGCACAAATTCAATTAACCTTGCAGACACATCTGGCATAAGCGAGCCTTCATTCTTATTGATAAACTACATTTTTTCATAAACTACAGTCTTGCTCTACGAAGCCATTTTTATGAACATCTGACTCTCTTGGATTTATTTTATACAGGAAGTGATTCTTTGCCAGTAAAGAAGGGGAGACCAAGGACAGTTGCAACAACCTCTTAATTTTCTTTTAATTACTCGGAAAATTAGTTCTGAACCAGACATTTATTTTCATATATTAACTTACAGCTGTCTTCTAATTGACCATACTATTTAACTATGATTACATTATATACATCCATCCATCTTCTCTCACTTCATCCGTCAGGGTCACGGCTGGGCCGGTGCCTATCTCCGACAGACTATGGGTGTAAGGCGGGGTACACCCAGGACCGGACACCAGTCTGTCGCAGGGCAACACACAGACACACAAGGACGCACAACCATGCACACACACTCACACCTAGGTACAATTGAGAAATGCCAATTAACCTAACAGGTTAATTGATTACAATATAATACTCACTTAATTCATAATACCCAATGAAAAAGGCAATAATTGCAACCAACTCCATCCCTTGGATGGTTTCCAACAAATAATTAATAGATTAAGATTCACAAATCAGCTTTTGGTTTTAGTCACAATGAGCGCAATGTTCTGAAAATCTGCATTGTTCATAAAATGGAACTATTAAGCTGCACGGCTTTCTGAAAAATGCACATACTTTACACAGAGATCCCAAAAAATTAATATTGGAGCTTTTTTAATTACTATTATTAAACATTCGAAATTTGCACAGTAAACACAACTTATTAAGATGTTCAACACCTGGTTTCAAAACAAAAAAACTATAAGAAATTATTTAAATTTTTTTTTTCTGAAATCTGTATTAAGCCTTTCATAAAAAAAATATGTATATTTTTTAATTGACATGCAAATGAGAATAATCTAACACTCCCTCCTTCCCCATCTGTCAGATTCAAAGTGTTGGCATGTGTAAAAACTGCCTGCAGTCTTTCTGTGCACATCCAGCACTGCAGCTGAACTTCCCTGGATGTTCACTAGCTTTACAGCCTGGAGACGATAGCAGCAAGTGTTGCTAGACACACAGATACTAGCCAACTAACGTCGATGTAAACTAAACCATGATTCAATCTAATCTAAGTTGTAAAAGAAATCATACAAATGGTCAAGATAGCATGAAAAAAATCCACATAAAAATAAAAAAAATCTCAACACCTTCCAGTAAATGTACAGGATGATCTGTAATGTGTTCCTCCTCCAGCTGGTGAGGAGGAAGGTCCAACTTAGCATGTCTAGTATCAATGTTGCAACTGTCTCCCCTACTACATTAGTTTGGGGTAAAAGTGGAGACATTACCGAGTTTCACTGTCCTGATGAAACCAGGCATGCTGTGAGGAAGCTGAGAGTTATGACACTCTGGTACCTAAAGGGACACCTTCTAGATATTGTAACAAACATACTGATATGTGAACACGAGAGGTATTTTACAGACAGGATAACAACAGACTAAAAATCAATACCGATTGAAATTGTACGGCTCATGTAACTCTTCAAACTGCGATACAGAACAAACTGTCCTGAAATATGCTATATTGCCAAAAGTATTCGGTCGCCTCCCACTTGATTGACATATAAGCCGTAGTGGCATCCCATTCCTAATCCATAAAGGTTCAATAAGACGTTGGTCCACCCTTTGTTGGTCCACTCTTCTGGGAAAGCTAGCAAGGTTTAGGTGTTTGAAGTGTTCATGGGAATTTCTGATCATTCTTCCAGAAGCACGTTTTTAAGATCCCACACTGATGTTGGACTAGAAGGCCTGGCTCTCAGTCTATGCTCTAATTTATCCCAAAGGTGTTCAGTCAGGTTGAGGTCAGGACTCTGTTCAGACCAGTCAACTTCATCCACAGCAGACGCTGCCATCCATGTCTTTATGGATCTCGCTTTGTTCTCTGGTCCACAGTCATGTTGGAAGAAGAAGGTTCAGGTCCAAACTGTTCCCACTAAGTTGGCAGCATTGAATTGTCCAGAATTTCTTGGTTTTCTGAATCATTCAGAGAACTTTCCCTGGAACCAAACCCAGTCACTGAAAAACAACCCCACACCATAACCCCCCCTCCACTAAACTTTCCACTCTGCACAATGCAGTCAGACAAGAACTGTTTTCATGGAAACCACCAAACCTAGATTTCAGGATCAGAAGAACGATTCCTCATTCTAGAGAAGGCGTCTCCACTGCTCTGGAGTCCAGTGGTGGCTTCTTTACATCACTGCAACCTTAGTAATGTATGAGTTGAATTCAGCTGCTGGCCTATGGAAACAATTTCCATGAAGCAGCCACATTAAGTGTGGGGGTGTGCAGTGATTGACTCTGCAGAAAGTTGGTGACCTCTTCTCACTGTGAGCTTCAGCATCTGCTGACCACACTCCATCAATTTATGTATCCTAACACTATATGGCTGACTTGTTGTCACTTCCAAACACCTCCACTATCCACTTTCTTAAGATGCAGCTGACAGTAGACTGTGGAATATTTAGTAACTAGGAAATGTCATTACTGGATTTGTTGCACAGCTGGCATCCTATCACAGTTCCACACTGGAATTCACTGAGATCCTGATGTGTTTGTAACAGCAGTATGCATGCCTTGGTGCTTGATTTTATACACCTGTGGCCATGAAAGTGATTGGAACACCAGATTCCAATAAGTTGGATGGGTGAGCAAATATGTTTTAGTCATATAGTGTATCTTTGTCATGATCCGGGGTCTGCTGTCTTCTTTTGTGGGTTTTTTTCCTGTGCGCCTTATCCCTTTTCCACCACCAGATGGCACCAGGTCCTGGATGGAGTGCGGTGCGGTTCCCAGCGGCACAGCTGTTCTCCATCAAGCCTCATCAGCCAGTGTACTAAAGGAGTAGCTGCCAGTTCCTCGGCGCCGAGTGTTTGCCAGCTATTGGTATCACAGAGCCTCCTGAGCTTGTCTCTGCGTTTTCTCCTCATTGTCTTGAGCCTCCTAGTTATCCTGATTCTCTGTTTCCCTGTTGCCTTCAGGTGATCCATTGAAAATCCTGGACTCACTGATCAGACCCTGGCTCTCTTCCTGTTCTAAGAGCCCTCCTCGTGACGCCGTGGATTTTACCCACTGGTTGCCCGAGCTCCTAGACCCATCTCGCCGTTGTTCTCATGTATCTCCCGGTTCCCACGACTGGCAGCTAAACCACTCCTCTGTGTCTCCGTCGAACCTGAGCCGACCTGTCCCTTCCCCGCTGCACTCCTCCATTGGTCCTGGACCCACAAGGGAGACTTGGACCCCGGACATCCACAACCTCCCTCCTAAACCCAGAACCATCCAACCAAACAGTAAGACTTAACCTCATCCGCTCCTGCGTCTCCAGTCTCCCACTCCACGTGAACTCACCATTCTGCTCTCCCTCCTCAGAGACTGTCTGTTTCCAGTCCCGGGCGGTTTTCCCTGGACCTGCCTTTCGTTGCATTTCCGCTATTCATTATTACTTTAATAAATTCCGTTTACTGAGTTTCGTTCTTCTGTCTTGGTGTTCTCCATGTGGGCTCGGAGCTTGAAACCCAACATGACAATCTTAAAATCTTCTGTCACGTTATATTTTGATATTATTTTTCAGTTTGTTGTGCATTGAAACCATTCTTGCAAAAAATACCTTAAATTTGATGATTTTTACAATCAGTAACAGTACATTTTCCTGATGCTCACATGGTTTAGGTTCCTAGAGGATCATATCACACTGATGTGTAAAACACTAAAAACAAGCATTTGTCTGAGTAACTCTGCATTTCGGATATGAAGGACTGCAATTGGGTTTCTGGTGAGTAACCCTAAAAGTTCTTCTAACTTTATGAGTAGTTGGAGCCTGCAGCTTTTTAAGTAAAACCCTCTACAAAAGTCTTGGAGAACATCGTATTTTTTAATGATAACAGTTCCTTCAGGCCGAAAGTTCCATAATACTATGGAGTAAGGATGGATGGGAGTTTTTAGCACATGATGGATTTGTCTTTCAGCTGTCTCATGCTGAGGCTACATGTAAAAACACCTCTGGGGGAGTTCGATTCACAGACAGTGGGGTTATCCGCATTGTTGGTATGATCTAAAAGAGTTATATTTGTCCCATTTATTTTCTGATTGTTGAAAGCAAATTACTATTGAAAATTAAGTAGGAAATACTGCATGTTATAAATGATTTTTTATAGAAAGGTTAGTTTTTATATCCAGTATAACCACATAACGGAGATTTACTGCATGCTTATATGCCAATACCGATTATTTTGACATTAGCCTGATGGATTTAATGGTTAGCATTAACATATGCTGTATACCTATTAAGCAAAGCAACAAAAGAAATATATAAGGAAGACAATAGAAGATGTTTTAATGATGGTTTTAAACCATAACTCCAATTTAAGCATTAACAAAAAGCTACATCTGTAGCATTAAAAAGATATCCAAACAACACTGATGAAAACATCCTGAAGAGAAAGTAGTTTTCAATTTTAACAGAAAGGAATCAAATCCAGCTAGGTTTACAGAAAAAAAGCCTTAAAGTTGTATAGGCATTAGTTATGGGCATTTAAAAGGTGGTAGTCCTGTCAGTGATCCTGTGCATATGCTAACATATAGCTCATCAAGATAGTGGGGCTATTTTTAACTGGGTGAAGAATCAAATGCGTTACTGTTTCTATAAGGCTTTGAGGGGAAATGGTTCCATCATCACCAACATGGCCGCATCATTTTTAACACATGCTTAAGTGCCACTAGGAGAGCTTATTTGCTAGATGAGTCCATTCCTCAGGCTGTAGGGGAAGATGCACTTGCTGGGTCCCCATCTGTACGCCTAGAGCTATTAACACAGACAGTCTGATCTGATCACCACAGACGAGACCGTATCCTTTCTACACAGGATGGCCCGACAGACAGCTGTAGCCAATATTCTGCTTTTATGCCATTAAGAGCTCACTTTATTTTCACATAATAAAAGATGTTCAGAGTAAATGAGTGTTATTGAAATAAAAGTATATTTATGAATAATTTTCTACCTCTACCTCATAGTGTGCAGCCCCGTATTCCTATCAGGAAACAAAAATTATGCTCTTTAATATAATTTAAATCAAGAGCTGAAAGCAAACTAAGCTTTTATTTAGAACATTGAAGTCATACATGCCATTGCAATTCAAATTACAGTGGTGACTAAATTAATTTATAATTAAAAAAATGTGTTAATTTAAAAAATAAATGCTTTACATTTATTTACCTTTTAAACTCATTGTGGTTGTCAACTGCAGTGCAATCAAATGTAGGGATTTACTAACTGTGGTAAATTCGATTTGTAGAAGCTCGAAATAATCAAAAGATTAGTTTGAATAAAACTGGATTAAAAAAAAACATGTTTTAGGAAATGCAAAAAACACCCCAGAAATAACAATTAAGCTTGTCACAGTTTCAAATATCTATGTACTGAGGTTGTAAAATTATTCTATCTTTTCCATAAGATGCTAGTGATTGTTCAGGAGTAATGCATTTATAAACCTCAACCTGATACTACATTTTGCTGAGAAAAAAGACAAAGTTGGCTACTTGAAAATATGAGGAGTCTAGAGAAGCATAACGAGCAGTTGTTTTGGAAACTAAGGAGCATTTATGTGACAGATGAATTTTTGTTGTATGAACAAGGTGATTGTTCTCTGCAGTTGGTGTGGATGATGGAGCAATTGTATGGAGTGAATTTTGTTCCAGTATTGAGGCAAGCAAAGAGCATGTTTTCTAAATGTAAATATGAAAAAAAAAACACAATTCAGAAATAACTTTTAATCAAAAAGGTTTTGAGAGTAAAAGAAATAGATATTATTTCACATTTTATCTTTCTTCATTTTTTTTACTTAATCTTTTTGAATTATTTTCTTTTACAGATTTTAATGGTTTGAATCCCATTCTTTTCAATTCAAGCCCAGTACAAATTCTTACTCTTGACCAATAAAAATGAATTTCCTAATCTCCATATAGATCAACAGAAATGCACCTTAGCACCTTATTCCAGAGGAAAACCTGTCACTTGAAATGATGGAGGGTAATCTGTAACACGCAACTGAAAAGCATGTTATTCATAAAACTCAATCTGAAAAAATATTATGCAAAAATAAAAATCTGTAAAAACATTAAAAAAATAAGCTTGAAAAAACTAAATTTGAAAAAACAAGAAATAAAAATAAATAAATCTGAAAATTAAAATACCAAACAGCATTTGAAAATAAAAATTGAAAATAAAAAAGTGAAAAAAATGAAAACAATAAATAATATATGTATAATAATTTGGAAAAAAAAACAATATTTGAAAAAAAAAGCTCAATTACTCTCATAACCTTCTTTTGATTAGGAAGTTTTTCAAATTTGATTTCAGGATTGCATTTCTTTCAAATTTATATTTAAAAAATATTGTGTTTTTTTCATATTTCCAATTAAAAAAGGTATTTTTTCCTTTCAACAATAATGGAACAAAATTCACTCTATACAGTTTGTGCAAGGCCTGGCAGGATGTGCAGTTGGTATCTGAAATTTGTTGCTAAATTATCCATAAACTTCTGTGGTGGTGCCAGGTATGGTTTAGATGTTCTGCCAGACAGACCAGCCTGGGCGTTACAAAAACTGCGGATCTGCTTGATTTCTCAAGCATAAGCAATTCTTGAATTTATTGAGAGTAGTCTGGAAAGGAGAAATCATCCAACAGCAGATGTTTGGACGAGGAATGCCTTATTGATGTTAGGGGTCAGAGAAAAACAGCTGACTGGTTTGGAATGAAAGAACTTCCATAGAAGAAAAAACAAACAAAAAAAAAAACTTATTACAACCAAGGTATCCAAAAAAAAAAACCCCTCCCTGAACAAACAACACGCTGACCTTGAAGCAGATGGTCTACAGCAGCAGGTGCCACTCATGTCAGCAAGGGATGACACAATCATCTGTTCTAATAATTATAATGATAACATTTCTAATAGTAAATGATGCTGTTTTAAAAGAAAATCCCCACAAAATCATACATGCTAACCACATTAATACAGATAAAATAAGTACACAAACTCACACATTTAGATATTTTAGCTACCAGCGAGTAGCAGGTTTTAAATGCAGCTGCAGTGTTGACTTTTTTACTGATCAAGACTGATTTTTTAATTTTTTTTTATTTTAAATCCCTTCTTGCACATGATAACAACACAAGTCATCATCTGCCTTCAGCACCATAACAGCAAAGGAAACTGTGCTGCTGGACCTGTTCATTTAACTTGTTTCTAACCTTTCCCATTTCTAGGATTGCCATGTTTGTTAACCGATCCCACAATACTTTTAAGTTCGACTATACAACCAAAATGATATATTTTTTATAGTGGACAAACATCTTCCTTGTGAAAAAACCTACAATACAGAAGATCAACAAAGACAGAACTTCACAAAAGTCCTCAGAATAACAGCCTTAGGCACTCATGGCAATACTAGTGGTATTTTTAATGGTATGTCCTGATGCCTTAGCTATAGCATTACTTTTTGTAAATTTAAACACATTAAAAAACACAGTTATATTTATAACCATTATGATAGCTCAATATTTCCATAATGTAGCTTTTCTGTTACTCAGCTACTAAGACCAGAACAATGAGGCCATAGTTCCCACAGCCTAACTGGACAGTAACAGTCTAGAAAACATTGACTGCTTAAAATGAATCACGAGATCATCAACATTCAGATGACAGGATAAGAATTTGTCCAATAAAAAATAGGAAGATCAGCTTTATATCAAAGGAGGTGTAGTTATGATGAAGATGATTTTTTATTTGATTTACATTAGACACATTTGAAAACCACAGTCTAATCCAAATTTTCCTGACCATCACCATTGCCTCATGGCTACACATGGCTGGATCTTCCACTGGGCATAAAGGACATATGCCCAGAGGGCCAATGCCCATCTTTGGGTCAGCCTAAGGCTGTCAGAATGTAAGCATAAATTATTCATCATTCATTTATTAATTTATCAAATATTTTTTAAACAAAAAATTTAAAAATAAAGAATATCCACCAAGATGGTAATACATGAACCTCGGACCATTTTATTTTGTTTTTAAATTGACGGATACTCACACTTTTTTTAAAAAAAAATGAAAAATAAGTTATTTTGTATAGTTTCTATGTTGGTCTTTACGGTGTTTTAATTAGCCCAAAACTTTGTTTGATTGATTAAATATTTGTCAAACAACAAATTAGATATTATCACTTACTCAATAGTCTACTAGCGTTTTTACCAAATCGGATTTTTGCTTTGTTTTTTAACTAGATTAATATCTTTCTGTATATATCTATTTTTGAAACCATGTTGTGTCCTCATTAGTCCTCTGGTATGCTGCGTGTCTCCTCATAAAATATAACTAATCATAGTGGGACATACCTGGGCCATTTTTTGAACCAAGTCTAGTGCTGTGGCTACAGCATGCACATCTTCTGAAGGCTACTGTTGGCAGGATAATGCACTATTAAATAGAGCCATGCTAAGAGCTAAAGGTGTGCTCCGATGTGGTACCAGTAAAGTGTATAGAGACCAGAAAACGCATATGCAAAGAACAGACAGCAAAATAAAATTAACATATTTTTATTTAAGGTCACAACAAGTTGTGACTAACAAGTGGATGGAATTAATTTTTTAATAGTTAAATTATTTTGTGATTGATTGGTTGTTTGGTTGGTTAATTGATTGATTGATTGATTGATTGATTGATTGATTGATTGATTGATTGATTGATTGATTGATTGATTGATT
>JAUZNJ010009026.1:0-18082 GCA_034780135.1 Jordanella pulchra
AATATAATGTACAAGTTACACCTTTTGAATGGAATTACTGAAATAAATCTACTTTTTCATGGTATTCTAATTTTATGTCCAGCACCTGTAATCATCTCGGTGTGACCATAAAAAAAAAACACCCCATCAAGGTGTTAAAAGTTTTTATCTAAAAACATGAGGTTTTTTTTCCTAAATTGCTGTTTTTCCCACTAAAAAACAACAACAAAAAAATATCTTCATAAATACAATTTGACCAATTTAATGGTTAATAGAAACACAGCTAGTTATGTTTTATGTGTTGATGTGTTTTATCATGATAAATTTATTGTTCTGTCTTTAGCCCCTGGTACGTTTAGATGTCCCTTCAGTAAGCTTGCTTCACGAAGGACAAGGAGTCAGATCCACCCACTCCCAGTAAGTGAGTGGGACAGCTGTCTGTGGACATGGACTGCTTTCTATGGCCTGTCCACTGAGCAGAGGCCTGGACTGATCTCTGCTATTGACCCATTTTTTTCAGTTTTATGTTCCGAATAAATAGTCCTATGCGGACCTAACATGTCAGCATTTAATGTTACCCCGTTTTCAGTTCGGCTGTCAGTCTGTCGGTGTTTCTTGGCTTCCGGCTGCTTCTTCCCCTGCGCCTCCTCCATCTCCATCTCCGCCTGCAGACCCCTCCGCAGGTGCAGCAGCCGGTACCTGAGCTTCTCGTTCTCCGCCCGCAGGGCCTCTAGCTCCGGTCGGACCACAGTGACCCCAGCGTGGACAGACCCACCGTTCAGACCGACCCGAAGAGCAGAGATTTCGGCGGTGAGAAGCCGGATCTGCTCCTCCTGGGCGGTCAAACGTGCAGCCATGCAGTCCGCCATCTTTAAATGACCACCGGAGACGCCTCACTTCCGGTGAGGCTCTGAAAAAATAAAACAAAAACCAAGACTCATTTAAATAAATATATAATAAAAAAATGATAACAATTTTGTCAGTGACAAAATTAAATATGTTGACATGATATTACGGATTTATTAGTTAATAGTGCCTTAGGAGTACTACATCTTACTTCTTACTAGGCTATCCTTTAATAAAATAATAATAATTAATAATTAAAAATAACATACAAACAATGTAAATAATATATAAAATAATTCAAATAAAAATATTCAGAACATTAATAACAAATACTATTAAATATCAATTTTACTTTAGATTTAAAGTGGATATTAATTAATTAACAGTTTTTAACAATACAGTTAAGGGAATCTCTTTTGAACATCCACCTTTTTATGCAACATTAGCTAGTTTTAATTAATAAATTACTTTAATTACTTATTTAAATCAGGTTGTACTTTAATACTTTAGTACCCTAAATATTCTGTCTCCGTAGATTAGTTTGTTGTATGGGTTAATGTTAGATTTGTGACAGAAGGACAGTTTGTAGAGTTGTAGGGTTAAGTGTAAACGTCTTTTATTAGGAGTTAAATACAGCCACAGTCACTGTATGAAAAGACACAGTCTTAATTCTTATGTTTACTTTGATTAAAACTAATTAATTTAGGTTTACCAAAATGAATGAATATCAAGTAGTAAAGACATTGGCGATCATGTTTAATTTCTCAAAAAGGCTTGGGTTATTCTAATTCAAGACCAAGCGGAAAGAAAACTAGCGTATATATTTTTTTTATGAAGTATGTGGTTCCAACTAGTGATGACTGTAGAAATGAGGGATCATTATGGAGAGGAAGATATGCTGAGGAAGCTGAGATGTGAAACGTGAAAGACCTGCAAGACTAAGCAAGGTATATGATATCTGCATGCTCAATGACATTTTGGACATTTTTTTATCTCGTTTTTGTTTGGTTTTGTGTGCTATAGATTTCTGTTGTGTTTTAGAAACATGTATGGTGATAAAAAACAATTAAACAAGAAAAAACTTTAGTCCTACAGTCTCAGAGCAAAGAGTTGAAAGTTGTTTTAATGGGAGGGAGGATGAGTCTGAATCTCTCCGCCTCTTTTATCACATCAGGCTAAATTTACAAAAAAAAAAAATCGCCAGAAATTTATCGTTTTTTATAGTAATTGTTAAAGGAGTCATGTTGGAGCAAGTTTAGGGGTAAACAACATTCTTTTCTTTATTTATTCTTACCAAGCCGCAATGACAGACGGCTGCCGCTGGGGGGCAGTAATGCAGTTTGTGAGCAGTTCTTTCGTCAGCTGTTCGCTCTGCTTGTCAGAAGAAATGTAAACACTTCATTCATATGCGGAGAATTAGCATACAGGTTAGTTTAAACCGTTTGAATATATGTGTTATTTAAATTTTGATCAACCACGGAATAAAATAAGTCGTTTGGTTACATTTCAGACTAACAGGAGCCTTAAAACACTGCTGTTGTATACTTCCTGTACAGTGAGTGCTACTTGTTAGCTAGCTGCAGCAGCAGAGCAAGCAACAGCTGGAGTAGATATAGCTAAATAAATAGCTTTCGGGCTGTTTTCTTGTTTAGTTAGACTTAAAAGCACGTCTTTAAATTTTATATTATATATTTGCGAGCTGATTAAATCAAAAGTTATTAGCAGCTAAAGAACATTGGTGTTTTTCTTGTGGACAGAAAAGAGTCAGATCATTAACAGTCTGTTAATGATCTATTAGTACCCAGTACACAGTGATTATGACTAATTAACCTGCATAAAGCAGATAGAAAAACAGTTTATCTCAGCCTCCAACTAACGAATAAAGATCACTGTGTGTAATAGTTAACAGCATTGTGTTGATTTTATATCACAGTAGATACTCTGGGGACCTCTGATGTTGATGTGTGATCATGGCCTCAGCTGCCAGTTTTGCACCTCCAAAGCTAGCAGACTTTATCTTGACAGAGCGGCTTGGCAGCGGCACATATGCTACCGTCTACAAAGCCTACAGAAAGGTGAGCTTTTAAACGGGAGAGTTCTATTATGTCTATAGAAATTAAATAACTTTTATCATCATAGTTATTATTTAATATTAACACGTTTTTTTGTGTGTGTCTTGAGAGTATTTCCAAGTTTTAAAGTGTAATAGCTAAGCTCTCCAATGCGATGTGTTTTAGGGAAACAGTAGAGAAGTGGTGGCAGTGAAAGTTGTGGCCAAGAAGACTCTCAACAAGGCCTCAACAGAAAACCTTCTGACTGAGATTGAAATCTTGAAGACTGTGCGCCATCCTCATATTGTCCAGTTGAAAGACTTTCAGGTATGCGCTTGGTGATTACACAGCCAGCTTTAGCACAGGAAACAATACTTCATTTTCTTAACCTGCAGAAGCTTAAAGATACTGACAGCCGGTGCTGCTGTGGAACATAATGGTTCGGTCTGACTGTCTAACATGTTCCTTTAAATGTCATATTCAAATTCATCTCCTGAAAGTTACTTTTTTTATTTTCATGTCTGAAATGAAGATAAAAGCCTGATAGAATAAAGCAGTTAAGATGGCACAGAGTGATGATGGTATATTATAAACTCTGAACCTTGGGATCAATCCATAACAGAAAACCAAATCAGTTACCACAGATCTGCTTTTCATAAAGTGAAGCTTTATTTGTCCGACGATGGGGTGATTTTGCTAAGAAATTAGTGTGTAGAGCAGAGACTTATCAACAAAAAAAAACCCAGTGGAAGGATTTACAAGCTCTATGTCGGTTATTTTCGACCGCACAGGAGCCGGAGTTTACTTGGAGCTGGAGCTTAAAACGTTGCTTTCAATGAACCTGGTGGGTTTTCGATTCAAGGGGCCAACTCAGAACCAAATCATAGCCACATCACTGCGTTGACCTGTGCATCAGAAATGTATTCAAATAGACACAGAATACATCAGAAATAAAAGCAGAAGAAGACCGTGAGACAAAGCAGCTAAGATGGATAAAGTTCTAGCAGCACAGATGCTACTGCTTGCTGTAAAAGCATTTATGGTTAAATGGTGACAAAAGTTGTCTCTGTTACAACTATTCAACAACTGACGTCGTTGAACACAGTTCCTGTGTGGCACTGCTCATGTGCACGCTGTACTAAACTCCTCCCCTTCTGTCTGACTGACTTGGTGCTAGGCAACGTCTCCAGACAAAAAGGTGGTGGTCCTGTAACAGCAGTTTGTCCTTAGCTTTCCTAGCTTTTGGTGCCAAACAGATGAGGAATTTTCCTTTCAAATTGTGTTTCACAGATATTTTTCCACTTTAAGCCCAAGTTGTTGCTAATTTCTGGCAGACCAATAAAAAAGCATCTTTCCTCATCACTCCAGAGGAAAGCCTGCCTCCAGAAGTGTAGAGAAAGAGACAAACAGAAAGTTTGAATAAAAATAAAAAAAAAATACGAAATGAAAAAAATGAAAAGAAATTGCATCAAAGGTTTTTTCTGGTTTGAAATCTTGTTAAAAACATTTCAATTCACTAAATATATTTTTTTCACAAAACATGTTGTTTTGTTACAACACTAATGGAACAAAATTCACTCAATAAATGACAGCTTGCGAGAAACGAAAACCAGGAGTGAAGAAACACAAGGCTGGCTCACATCAAACTATGCAGAAGTTTTACTGGTCTTACTTTTCTGCTCACCATCAGTCCATGTTTAACTTATTTGGGGTTCGACTACCAATTCACTGCTAGATTTTTTCCCCCCAGTTAAACAAATCTGGAACAAAGCAACATGTGCTGCTAATTATAACAGGTAAAGAGGCAGAAGGGAAGTTTAGACAGAAAATCAGTGATTTTTGTTTTATTTTTTTTATTAACTGAATCTTTACACATAGCTGATGTCATAATTTGTGGAAAAATGCATTAAATCTGAATACCTCTGCAAAAGAAACTATATTACTTACTAACCATTGGCTCTTGAATTGCACATCCACCACATTAAGTGGTCTGGCTGTTTACTCCCTCCTTCCATTTATATTTCTAAAACAGTAATGTTAGTTACACTGTATGATCAAATTAACACCAAGCTAGCAGAGACTAATGCTATGTGTGTGTTTATGTCCTTGGAAACTAAATTAGAATCACTTGAAGCTGGAAAAATAGACTTTGAGGCTCTAAGCTAATCTGAATTAGCCTGATTGGGGCATCTTTACTAGTTGCGTCTTGCTTTTTTTCAGTGGGATGCAGAGAACATTTATTTGATTCTGGAGTGGTGCTCAGGCGGGGATCTCTCCCGGTTTATACGCAGTCGTAGGATTTTACCAGAGAGCCTGGCTCGGCGCTTCCTGCAGCAGATAGGTGAGGCTTTCCCAGTTTAGATCACCGAATGTTTCTTACTTTCACACACATTAGGTCCAGTGATGTGAAAACATAGGATTTGGAATTTTTTTTCTGCCAAGAATATATAGAAATCATTTATAATAACTTTTTCTTGTGTATATTTTTGTATGTATTGTCAACAGCATGTCCGATCTTCTTTGTTTTATGTTTTTAACTATATCCATGTGTTCAAACAGCCTGCGCTCTCCAGTTCCTTCATGAACGGAACATCTCACACTTGGATTTGAAGCCCCAAAATATCCTGCTGAGTGGCTCGGTCCTCAAACTAGCAGGTGATTTCCTTTCAATATTAAAAAACCCACAAACACGTAACACTTCATTTGTTAGTTAGATCTGTTAGCTGCGTTTCACAGACCAGATATCGTAATGTAACATTTTCACATGAATTTTAGTCAATAACTATGAAACTGATGAACCATCAGCAGCAGGTTTTTATCTTTATTTTTTATTTTTGCTAATGTCTCTGCAGAAGCTTGAACCTCAGGTGAACCTCATAGCTTTTAGCTTAGACGTGGTAGAAAGCTTCCAACACGCCATCATCCCCATGGAACATGGTGGTGGCAGCATGATGCTCTGGGGAGGCTAAATAAAAACTATAGAACTTATTGTTACCTGGTTGGTTGTAATGTGTCCAAACACGAAGACGTGAAGGGTGTAGAAAGCGAACATGAACATGTTGCTTCATGCAGCAGAACTCTCAGCTGCTTTCACACACTTCTTTCTCTTTTATATTTGGTTGTTTACTTTAAGCATACGTGCTGCTTAAAGTTCTCATTTGCCGTCCAGATTTCGGGTTTGCTCAGTACATGTCGCCGTGGGATGAGAAGAGTGTCCTGAGAGGTTCCCCGCTCTACATGGCTCCTGAGATGGTGTGCAGACGGCAGTATGACTCCAGAGTGGATCTTTGGTCGGTGGGAGTTATTCTTTACGGTGAGTTTCTTTACTTACATCTTTTGACTCCTGCAACCTGAAGCTCTTCAGATCAGCTTAATACATCAACAGGCATTTCTTCTGAAATTAGTTTCTCTATTTTTCTTAACTTTTACAATTTTTGTTCTTTAGATTTGATTTATACCTGTAAGCTTTTTACTTTTTATATAAAGAGAATATTTAAAGCAATTAAATTATTATTACTTAATAATATTTAAAATTTACTCTCTACATGGGAGGAGGGGCTTCATTTAAGGTTGAGTTTAAAATGAAGGAATTTCATACGACTCTTGAAAGCTTTTGTATTATGGAGTCAATTTTGTTCCATTATTTTTGCAAATAATATGTTTTGTATTTGGAAATTTAGGAGAAATGCAACCCAGAGATTAAATAAAAAAACAACATTTTAATCTCCCAAAAAAAGGTTATGAGAGCAGTTTTGTTGTTTTTTTTTTTTTTTAAGTATTTTATTCAATATTTTAATTTTCTTTTTTTTTTTTTTGCCTTTTCAAATTTCTTTATTTCAGTTTTACGAATATCTTTTTCGAGGTGTGTTTTAGGAATGTTATTGCTGTGGACCAACAGAAATGCTTCTATGCTCCTCACTCCAGAGGAAAGAAGCAAAGAGAATTTGATCTGTTTGAAAAGAACGCAATTCGTAAATCAGAAACTGAAAAAAAAAACACAAATATGAACAGAATGAAAATAGGTAACGAAAGAAAGAAACACCAAAATAATTTGAAAAGAATGAAGTTTTTCAAAGCTTCATTTCTGGATTCTTTTTTTGTTTTTATTTCCATTGGTAAAACGTGTTCTTTGCTTGCAACAATAATGGAACAAAATTTACTCCATACTACGGCTGCACCCATAGATGGTTCAAATTAATCTATCAGTGATTTTTTTTTTTTTTTTTTTTTACCACTAATCGATTTATCTAAAAACAAGAATAAACAAACTTTTGGGATGTATGAAATAAACATTTATTGCTCATTTTATTAAATTGCAAATACAAAACTTGTAAACAAATACACAAAAACCTGCGTTTAATGGGAAAATTAGGTAACAATTGGATGAAATGATCAGATTAAAGATTATTTCCAGGGGTGCGCAGATTGCAGGTTTCTGGCCGATCACTGATCCTTAAAAAGCCTGACTTCTGATTTTTTTTTTTTTTTTACAGTTGTTATATGATCACAAGACGCCTTTAATATTTCAACCTTATCTTAGTATAAAATAGATTAATCTGTACTTGTGAAACAATAAAAACTTCTGACATAACTTCTCTCAAAAATAAATCAAAGTTTAGAGAATTGATCTTCAGAGTTTTTCAGAGGTAGATAAGATCTGTGGAAAAAATCGGTTTAACATCTGCGTGTGGGCCGATCACCGATCTCCCAAAAGGAAGAAAATCGAGGCCGAACAATCAATGCTTCCTTTCAGTCGCCTTTAATCTGAGTAACCCTCCTCTATGTCATGGTTTTAAACTGTGGAATCAGTTTGAATGTAGAACGTAAGTCCAAACATTTAAGAAGATTAAAAGAAGCACAGTTTTAAAAGCTGTCAGGAGGAGTCAGCCGGATTACTTCCACCCTATGTATGTATTTCTGTATGTATGTGTGTATAATGCACGCTACACTTATGCTGCTGTAATCTCTATATAACTCTCTGTAGGTGTTGGGGGGGTGGCTCTAATAACCCTCATCTATCAGTGGAGCTTTATGTTGTTTTATATGGAAAACAAAACAGGCAGATGGATTATTTCACTTTATTTTGTAGGATTTTAGAGTCTAAAATGTTATGAGGGGATTAAATAAATTGTACTTCTTCCTGCTCCTTTCCAAATATGTAAAATCCGGCAGTATTTTTATTGTTTTTTTTAGTTTATTCCTGTTTTTTTACATGTTTAAAATAAACCAAACCTTTTTCTGCTTCCATCACACCTGAATTTCTCCTCTGTGGGACAAGAAGAGGTATTTATAGCATCTTAAGCTAGCTGCTGGGAGGTCCTTTTTAATGGGGGCTACTAACAGCTTGACTGGGCTGCCTTTTCATAAATGAAAAGATTAATCACATGAGCAGAGCTGAGGGCTGGAAAGAGCAGACTCAGTAGGTCAGAAGAGAATTGTACCATTAATCATGTAATGGACCGGATGGTGAAGGGTCCTTTATGGGATTATTAGTTCAATAATATGCTCCAAATGTTGCAGCCACAAAACTAGACTGTTGCAGTTGGTCGGAGCTCTTGACGCCATTAGAGAAACTGAATAAGAGAGAAAATGAAAGTAAACCAGAGGAAAAACCCACTGAGAATAGATCCCATAATCCTTGGCAAGTTGTTCATGTAGTTCCAACGAAACTCGGTTCATTTCATTGCTGTAAATAATTGGCGCTTTAACGCCACTTTTCATTCGTCTGCATTAAAACTTTCCCAGTTGGAGATGAGAGACTAAATGTTTTCAATATTTGGAAACAGTCAGAATGGAGGAAGGATCAGAGTTAAAAGGGAAAGACACTCATAGAACAAGTATAGAAATAAAGGATTAAACAGTAGGTGTCCCTCAGGGGGCGGATAGAAGAAGACTTCAGGAGGTTATTTGATTTTGTTTTTACCTTCTTTCATGAAGATAAGCAAATCTAGATGCTGCTTTTACATTTACCCTCTTTCTGGTAGTTTTTTTCTTCTTGATCAAACAAGGAAATACATTTTCTGGAAGAGACTACTTCAGCTAAACCCTTCCCTCAAAATGAAACTTTCAGTTTGGAAACGTGAGATTTGGTGAAAGATAGATGTATACAATCAGAAGTTGGTACATTCCTCTGGATCATCAGCCTTAATTTATTACCTTTATTATGTATTTTATTGAGATAATTGAAAGCATCGAGTTCTTTGAGGAATGGATCAAATGAGTTTAAGTTTGTAGCCGGTCTGTATTTTACCCAGAATGCCACTCTTCATTGTTTTTGTTGTTTTCTATTGTTCTGCACTGTTACAGAATTCAGTGTCGTTGTTTCTTTGTGCACAGAGGCGCTGTTTGGACGAGCCCCGTTCGCTTCAAGGTCATTCACTGAACTGGAAGAAAAAATAAGAAGCAATCAACCAGTAGAGGTAAAAACCAGTTACAGCTGGATGTGAACGGTTTGCAATAATAAAGGAAGGAGAGGAAGATGCAGAAATCCATTTATTCCTCTTTAAATAGGAGTGTCGTCCCACTAAAGGGAACCTTTGCTCATTCAGAGAGAAATGTAAACAGGATTAATTTACAGATTTTCTGCTGATTCCTTTCTTCTTCTTGTCCATCTGCTTTTATACCACTAGATGGCGCACTTTTCTAGTTGTAATGGGGGGGTGGCGCTCTTCTGCATTACATCAATAGAGACTAATTGGGAGAAAATCTTCCAAAAAAACATGAATGGTTAATAATAATTTTAAACCTTTTTAAAATTGAAATCCAAGAGTTTTATTGGAGGACAGAAAAGATCTACTGAGGTATTTTTAGTTTAAGGTTGAGGTCCAACTGTTTTATCTGTTTTTAATGTTTATCTGCTTTTTACTTTTTCTTCTATTGTCTGTTTCATGTAAAGCACTTTGAATTTTCTATGTACTGAACTGTGCTAAACAAATAAACTCGCCTTGCATTATTTCTTTGGTAACATTGAAAGAAAAGTATTTTCATCACAAAAATCGAGGTCAAAGTAACGACTAAAAACAGTCCCTTGCTGTAATATGGTAAAAAAAAAAATCCATAAAGTGCCAATTTAAGAAATTTGTTTAAATAAAAGCACTTTTTTGTTGATTTATGACAAACAGAACATTAATACTGATATGTACATTTTAATTTTTCACAGTTTAAATCAGCTTTTTAACTTCTTTTTAACTTTAACTCAGGCTACAGTAGGTAATATATCACACACAGTAGACAACATTAGATCAATGATGGTTTTCTATGAAGCATCTACAGCTTAGAGACGCAGCTCGACCCTGCAGAACACATTTGACCTTTTTCCATGTTTGCTGCAAAATATTGTTTAGATCCAAGTTATAAAAAATAGTAACTTGGATTATAAAGGGTTAAAGCTTCTCTAAGTTTGTGTGTCTGAGTGTTACTCGGGTATTTTCTAACTTCAGATGTGTGTTATTGGAAGTAGTTCAGTGTATTATTACTACATTCAGCACTATAGCAGCTCAGTGTTTCCTTTTAATGAAGACATCTTTTCATATGAACTGATTCCACAAGTGGAAGCAGCAGACGTGTTGAATCGCATCAGAGCGTTTTGCATTATGCAGGGATGAGGGACAGAATGGATCGCTCTGTGAACCGGATGAAGCGTAATAAGGTCGTGTTTTGTGCTTTAGCTCCCTCCAGGGGCCCGGGTCTCCAAAGACTGCAGGGACCTTCTGTTGAGGCTCCTGGAGCGAAATCCAGACGCCCGGATCACCTTTGAGGAGTTCTTCACTCACCCTTTTGTGGATATGGAGCACATGCCGAGTCCAGACAGCATAGTGAAAGCAGTAAGAGGATTTAGAGGAGGTTAAACGCAGCAGCACCACAAACACTACGTACACGCAGTCTGTAGTTTACAAACATGGATCTTTCTTTGTCTTTGCTCCTTAAAGAGGGAGCTGGTGACGCAGGCCGTGCAGAAGGACCAGGAGGGGGAGCGGGCCGCGGCGCTGACTCTCTACTGCAGCGCCCTGGGCTACTTTGTTCCTGCCATTCACTGTAAGAGCGCCGCTACATCCTGTCTGTAGCTTACGCCTCACATCACACTGACTTTCTTTACTCGGTGACAATGAACTGATCAGAAATGCTCTCTGAGATGTTTCCACCTTCCTCCTCAGATGAGACAGAGCGACAGCGTAAAGACGCCATCAGGCAGAAGGTAGGCCTCCTCGTAAACGGCACAACATCTTTCCTAAGTTAGTTTGTTTCCTCCAAGTTCACTTTAAAATGAAGTTCAAAGAAACGAGGAGATTTCTGTGTGTTTTCTCTGGATTAGGACATATTTATGGTCAAAGATTGAAATGATGAAACGATTCACTGAGAGTTTAATCAATGTAAAGTAATCAATGCTAAAGCTAATTCTGTTTGAGAAAAACTGTACTTTTTAATGCGGTTTTATGAATAAAGAAAGGAAATTTCCAAACAACAACAATCATAGCGACTGAAGTGTTACTATATTTATTAAACTCACCGGCGTCTAGAGGGAGCGACTGGGCAAAGATTTAGCACATTAACATGGTTTCAAATCAGGCTTTTGTCTCATTCCTCCAACTGATCAAAGGCATCAGTATTTTCTTTCAGTCTTTCTCAGGATCTCGCAATCACAAATCCTGCTCTTGAAAAATGCACCCATCTAAAATAAAAAGGCTGTTTACATGAAGACCATCGAGTATGCAGACGACTGTCCTGTTTAAATGGAAGAAATACAAGTGAAGTTGCCAAAATTTTAGCAGAGGAATTAAGGAAAATCTCACCCTGGCTGCTAAACTATCTCACCTTTAATGTTGAAAAGAGTCTCATGTGTTTCACAAATGGAAAGAAACCTTTAGGTTACTCCCACATTTTCATAAACGGGGGGGAAAAATTAAAAACTTAACCAAATGTAATTATTTAGGTGTAAGACAGAAGCCAAAGGAGACTTTTAAAATCATTTGAAGAATCTTTGACGCTTTGAAATGTAACTTGGATTATGTCTGTAATGTTTTGTGTTGTGTGCAGACTTTCAGAACAATCCTAAATCCTCTTAAATCAACATTTAAATTATTTAATAATCTGTTTTCTATAATCACACTGGAATATTTTACCAAATGAAATTATAATGTTTTCCAAAATTTGCACATCTGGTAAAGAAATGGCTTTTATTAAATCCAGTTTTAGTGTAAATGGGAACAAATTGTGATGTATGTGTGTTTTTCTTATTAACTTGGCACATCTGAGACAGAGTTTGTTTTGTTTTGCTATAACCTGTCAGCATTCATGCTTCCTGGTTTTATGAGGTCAATTTACTGTCCTTGTATTAAATACAAAGGGTTAAAAAAAGAAAGAGGTGCAAAACGCCACAGAGTAACTGCGTTTAATCGTATCCTTTGGATTTGTGATTCCTCCATTAGGAAAAATAGAAGAGAAGAAAAGATTTTTAATACATCCTTTTCTCTCTTTTTTTTTTTTTAGGACATAGCGAACTTTCAAACAACAAACTTAACATTTTTGATTAATTCAAACACTCACCATTCAAGCCTGTATTTGTTTAGTTTTAAAACTATACAAAACCTTTAGAATAAGACAGAAAAAAATAACAAAATAATATGTGTCTTCTGTCATCTGTTAGTTTAGTTTTAGTCTGTGATTGTTTCAGTTCCTCTGCATATATTCCTAAATCACAGATTTTAACCTCTAATGGGACTTTCACCTTAAATAATTCAGATTCGCTCCTTCCAAAACTTCTGGATTTTAAGACGTTCCTACAAACTATGGAGAGAAGTTCCTGTTTCAAATAAGTATTTAGTATCTGGAATATGATTGGACGTATGATGAAGCCTAACTGGTGTTATATGAGCTCTTATAAGCCGTTTATATTACAGAAGTTTGAATCGTACTTATTGTTTGTTTTTGTGCCTTTAAACAAGTCTGACTCCAGATCTATATCCTCAAGAGTATCTCTTCTCCAAGCGTCTAACTTATCTATTGATGATTCCTTATAGGAAAACATCAAGAAATTATTAAACACAGAAAGAAAACTTTCCCCTTTAAGTCCCAAACACAGACCTCTTCTGTTTTTGTTAAGGCTGGAATGTTTTTAAAACAGTAATATTTTCAAATGTATTGTTTAGTTTAAGGAGAAATGTCTCAGGATTATGATGAAGGATGCAAAGAGCTGAATGTCGTGGCTCCTCTCTTCTAGCTCAGGCTGCTTTGGATGTAAAGAGGATTTTGTTTAGTAGGTTTCTGAGGGATGTGCATTAAGAGCTGCTGCATACAGTCGAAAACATTGAGCTGAACCAGAAACCACATCAGACAAGTCTTGGCTAAGAACCGAGCTCAGTGGTCAAACTCCACTTTAAATGGTAAGTTTGGATGTTTTATGGAAATGGATGAAGAGTGGATAGAAACCAGAGCAGTTATTGTGCTTGATTGGTGAGTAAAAGTCACCGGTGAAATGAATCGATGCTACAGATGAAGGCCTCCATGCTGCGCCGCACCGATGCACCGATTCATGCAAAAGGAGCCCCGACCAAGAATGGAGAGCATAGGAATGAACATGCTTTGCAAAAACCCCACATTTCTGTTCTTTTTTTATTCATCTTGTATTTTCTTCTAATTTCCTAAAATTCTGAATTCAGTTTTTTTATTATTTGCAAGATATTATAATCATGAAAGTAAAAAGTTAATAGATTTCACCGTATGTGTAACAAATGTTCTACTTCCTGAGAAATTATTTCAAAAAGTGTCTTTTTATTGGGTCCGTTTGCTCTTTTCCACTCTCTGCTTCATTAGGTCTCCTTTTAACATTTTATACACAATATTCACTTTATAAAACTTACAATCAGGCTACGATTAGTTCCAAAACATTTCTAAGTGAGCAAAATAAGATTGTTCATATGTCAAAATGTTGACATTTCTTAGCAGACCATCAAACAAAACTTCTTTGTAGAGAAAAACAGCAGCTGCTGCGGTCATGACAAAGTTCAGAGGTCATTTGAAGCTCGACTCTGATGTTTCCTTCAGCATAGAGATTCACATGGATGGATCTTGTCCTTCCACTTTAGTCCCAATCAATTGCTTTAGCTGAATAGTTACTGGAGATCAGAGTGATCATTGTAAAGGTTTCACCCACAGGTGAAGCAGTATGTGTCCAGAGCCGAGGAGCTGAAGGCTCTGCTCGCTTCAGACAACAAGCGGAGCTTCGAGGAAGCTCGGACGTCCAGAGACGTTCTCCGAGGTAAAGATCCAATGCTTGGTTTTTTTTCTTTTTTTATTTTTTGTTCCCCACAAAGATCTGATTATTTTTTACATTTATAGTTTGATCTGTCTGGTGTTTGGTGTTGTTGGTGAAGTTGGGTTTGATTTCTTTGAGAGGGACATTAAAGATAAAGATTACGCTCTGACTTTCACCTCCACAGCAACAAACTTGGCTGTTTTTAGCATTTTTAAAATGCTTTTCCACGTCGTTCTATTCAGTTGGTAACAGAGATCAATTGATCCAGTTTTTTTCAAGGCCAATGAGGACACCAATTATTATGCCATTAGTCTGAGTGATTCCAGAAATGTGCTGCTGATTTTTGGGCCAATTCTTGAAGCAATTCTACTTTTTCTTCTCTGTTTATATGATTAAACATATGACACAATAACATATGTTACAAAAGTCTTGACTTTTATTAACAAAGCAAACAAAGCAGTAACAAAGGTTAGCCAATGGGGGGAGCATCAATGCATGCAGGTTCAACTCAAAGCATGGCTGCTGAATGCACTAATGAACAGATATCTGCTAATATCGGCCAGAAATATGGACCGGCTGACGTATCAAACTATATTTAGTTTGTATAATGCAATGCCACTGGCAGCAAAACAGACCCTCAGCATGATGCTGCCAGCACCGTACCTGACAGCTGGTGGGCAAACAGCTCAGACTTGGTTTTTCTCTACAAAGCAAATAAAAATATTGGAAAAATAAGTGAACATTTCTAAAAGAAAAAATTAAGTGCATTTGCCTCAATTAGAGCAGCTCAATGAGATAATCTGCTTACAGAATGAGTTTCCCCCCCTAGAGTAGGATAATTAGATTTTATGCACTTTACTATTAGATCATAGAGCCTTTTTTTTCTTATTTTAAAGGTAAATGTTCCCATTGTTTTGAGAAATTGTCTCGCTTTTTTGCTCAAATCAAAGGAAAATACACTGATTTAAGGATCGATTTGAATTTTTGCAGCATGAGGTGTTTGAAATAAAGTTGTTCGAAATAAACTCAGAGGGAAACATGTTGATGTCATACTAGCTACATGGTGGATGGTGACACTTGTTCAAACATTTTCTATGATAGAACTGAGCTTTAGTCGACCCTGAGTCTCTATCCAAGCCTCTCTCATTGGAGGGTTTTGTTTGGCTGAGATGGGTTTAGATTTTTAAGATGTCAGCAATGCCAACCAATAATTTAGAACAGACGAACCCTGACCCTGCTGTCATTGCTTTGGCAGTAAAAACTCATAGAAAGACGACTGGTCAAACATCCGGCCAGCGTTTATCTTTTGATATCAAAGAGTTTATCCAAATGTTGGTGGCTGAATGTTTAGCTGTTATTTGTTGGAGCCAATTTGGAGAAAATTTGCATTAATTCAAACTTGTAAACCCAAATATTTAAATTTTTGTCTTTTATAATTATTCCACCACCAAAAGAGAAAAATCAAGTGAATAATAGAAAGCGGCAAATTAATGGAGCATCGATTCCAGTTAGGATCGTATGTAAACTACTGCTGTTATTAAATTTGTTGCTAACTGGTCCAAAGCTTGAACGCCTGAGGTTAACGTGGTCATTTTTAGTCGTTCAGAGACTGTAAACTACTTCAGAGTTTTAATGAATATGCAACGGATCTGAATTTAGTGGTTTAAATTGATTCATATCTAAGAATTTTCTTTCTCCTGACAGAAATGTCTAAAGACCAACCGCGAGTCCTGGCCGCCTTGGAGCTGGCCTCTACAGCCATCGCTAAGGTTGGATAACGAGACGAACAAAGCAGAAATGAAAGGATGCAATAAAACCAGAAGTTCAAGTTTCAATCTTCTTTCCCAGGAGGAAAACGGATCCGATGATCACGAAGCTTTGGACATGTACCAGCAGTGTTTAGGGGAGCTTCTGTTAGCTTTAGCAGGTAAATCCATTTATTCCACTCAGTTCTTGATTTAAAGGATTATTTCAAACTCCTTTTAATGCTGAAACAGTGAGCTTGTAGTGAAGGAAAGAAATGGGCAGGGTAGGACTCCTCCGTTAGAGCTGAGGTTACAGATCGGCTAAACAATGTTGGTTATTACTACAGAAATAAAACAGAAACAGATGAAACTTTACATGTGAGCTTAGAGCGCTTCAGATCTAGTGACGTAGACGGAAGAGGCGGCAGCCGGAGAGAAGCTCAGCGACTGGCTCTGTGGGCTGGCGTCCATCAGACTTGGTTCATCTGAAGATCAGCCTGACGGAGGAGGTGGAACAGAGTGATCCAGATGTGGCTTTGAGCTGGGATGAGACCTGCTGCCAGTGGCTGTGTGTGGTAGGAGAGCCCTGACATCTGCTTCACATTCAGCCGTGTGTGTTACTGAAACCTGGAGACAGAAACAAAAACTGTCATCCCAGTTACCATGACCTTGATTGGTATAAGGTGCTGTGAAGTAAAGCCAAAAAAACCCCAGAGTATCTTATTAAACCAGATCTGCGATGAAGGGCCTCCATTTTAAACATGGAAGCCTCATTTCTGCTGCAGATTCTTGGTCCTTTTGTTCACCCTGAAGCTCTTTGCTGCTCAGCTCCCCAGTCAACCTTCCTGCCACTCTGCCCTCCTCCTCCTCCCCGTTTTCATTTCTCTGCCCTCAAGCACATCCCACTCTGAAAACAACGGCCTAGATTAGAACAATTTCCACTTCTTGAGCCTCTAGTCAACATCCTCTTCATGAACAAAGTAATTAGGTGCTACACTTCTCTCCTACTTTACTCTCATTATTTCTCTGCTGTCTTTTTTTGTTTCTTTCTCCCCCCCCCTCCCCTCCCTCACTGTCGTGGATCCAGCCGAGCCCCAGGGTCGCAGAAGAGAGCTGCTCCACGGTGAGGTGAGTGGGTGAAGAAAAGCTTCTGCTTTAAACTCCAATCAGATTACATGACCCATGTGATGGCCAGAAATAGCACAATATGTCACCCATAGCTACCATTAAATATTAGGATGGTTCTGTAGAGCTAAAAATATCAATGCTGGCGAAGCCTTAAAACAAGTTTATCCTAAATTGTCCATTAAATGGCTGTATTCAGGTAAATATTTGGTGTTTTACAACTTTTTGTGTTTTAGCTTTAATTTCCTTAAACCAGGCTTTGCTTTGTAACAGCAAACAACAAAGCAGATGTAAAACAGCAACCGTATAGTTAAACATGTAACATTTCATATTAGTTTCATTTCAGGCGACAGAAAAAAAATGCTTTTCATATTCGTAGCACCAAATTACAGCAAACACGTCTTCAAGACCATCAGATCGACATGAAATCCAGGTATAGATGGAGGGGAACAACTATTGTTGATATAAACGTTGAAAAATCAAAAAAAATTCAACCAGAGAGAATTGTTAATATTGCCAACAGTTATTTAAAATAACTATAACTACTAAAGTTTTTGATTATGACCTTGATGTCCTACTAATAAGGGATCCAGAAGCTTCTGTTTCTCTGATCTGTAGATTAGTTTTAACAAAGAGGATCGTTTCTTTGAGCTACTGGTTCTCTGGCTGGATAAGGATCCATGTTAGATTTGCCACCATGCACAGTGAGAGTGATAAAAATATCTGCAGCTAACAGCAGAGTCTTAGGGTCACTGACGGTCTCCATAGCAACCATAAGTAGCCCGTCTACATGCCGTACATGTGGAGGAAGTGATGCTAGAAAAAGCCGTTATTTTCCCACCATCACTCTGGCAAACAGTGTGGAGTTTGCTGAACAGACTGACTGGATTGTTCTGTCCGGTCAGGTGAGGCTAAGATTGGCAAAAAGCGTTTCAGGCGGGTGTGAGGAGAAGCAAAGTGATCAGAGAAGTAATTTGTTTCTGCTGTTTAGTACGGTGGGTGATCCATGATGCTGTGGGACGGTTTATCAATCCATCCTGCAGGCTTATCAGCAACTGAAGACTCAGATGTTGTTTTATGTTTGT
>JAUZNJ010009037.1:0-12353 GCA_034780135.1 Jordanella pulchra
TATATATACAGCAATTACAATAGATTGTAGGACTGACTGGAACAATGTCAAATGAACAAACCATTAAATGGCTCCAGATGACTCATCTAATCCTCTCATGTTATATACTGCTGCCTGGTTTTATTCAGAAGTTTAGTCTTTCTACAGCCAGAGCCCTTTATTTTACAGACCAAGGCATTAGAAGTTTTATACCTCTGGAGCTATGTTTAGTTGACTGTTGACAATCTAAAAGAACTTTTAAAAATCTTCTAATTTAAGGAGGCTTTCTGTTGAATGTTAATTTTTGAATTTTGTCATGAATTATGTAACTGGACAGTGTGGGGGGGGGGACAAGAAAACTACTTAAGTAATAAAAACTGCAATAATATTTAAAGTGATGTCTGCAATTTAACTTTTTGTATGAACCAGTTTTCAGTGATACTGGTTTTAATACTTTATCATGTTTCTTTTTTTCTTTTTTTTTATATTTAGATTAGCAACAGCTCTGGAGAGACCCTTGGAGCTGACAGTGATCTAAGCAGCACTGCAGGGGATGGTCTCGGTGGAAGAACCGCTCCACATTTGAATCAGTCCAGAGGAACTCTGTCCGACAGTGAGATTGAAACCAATCCAGCCACAAGCTCGGTGTTTGTAAGTTCAAACAAAGAAAGAAAAAACGTGCGTATTTATACAGTGGGTGTGGCCCAGCTGCCAGTTTCACGGTGTGAAAAAGTCACAAAAGTTTTCAGTGATACTGTTTCTAAGGTACAAGTCATTTTTTTTAATGTAATAAATATCAGAGGGGGCTGCAGCGTCCTCTCCTCTTGTGTTACCTCCAGGAGCATCACCCATGTCTTTTTGCTGAAGTCAAGCTAAATCTTATGAAGTTTTGAAATGAACAGGCTACGTTTAGCATCAGGCAGTAATGAAACATGTAGTAGCCTTAGTTAGACAGCTTGGTGATTGTGATGGTAACACATTATCAACCAGTTGTATTGGGATTTAGATTATTTTCAAGTCAAAGGCGTAGCTGTAGACCAACATCCGTTCATAGTTTCTGTTGCTTTTAAAATGTGATTAAAAACAACAACCACCAATGATTTAGGTCGGCTGTGACCTTAACGATTATGCTGAAGATCAGCCCACCATTCAGCCTCTAATTTTTTTTTTTCGTTTTCCCCCTTTTTTTGTTTTTTTCAAAGTAATGCAGTTTAGGCCACTGATAATGCTGCAAGGAAACCGTGATATTATTGCTAAAGGTTATCATTCAGTCAAAGCGGGCCTAATACAGAGAATCATCCCTGGGAACCTTTCAGTGCTGTAACTGTATCTTAAAACACTTTTAGGGCATGTTTTATTCTTCTCATATGACTAAACTCTGTAATCATGTGATTATTTTAACAAACTTGATCTTTTCCTTCCTCCGCAGGGTAAGACTCATACTCTTAAACCCGGGGCCAAAGACCATATACCTGTAATGGTCAAAACGCCTCCTGTACAACCGGTGGAGGACATCAGTATGAGGATTTATCTCTTTGAAGGCCTGCTGGGTAGGTGCTGCTCTCTTTATTCATCTGTTTTCTCCATAAACTTCCTTCATGTCAGCTTTTCAAACCGTTCTCTTATCTGCATCTTTTTTTTTCAGTGGGGATTTCAGGTGTTTTGATCTCTTAGTTTGTTTTTATGAATAGTTTGTATTCAGATTTTGCTAAATGAGCTATACAGATGTAATTTAAATTTATTTAAGATCAGATGGGACTAAAGTAAAATGAACAAGATGTATTTTATTCATGTTTTAGAAACTGCACCAAAAAGCTTGATCTGTAGAAATTAACGGCATGTTCCATTTAAACTAACAAGTGTTTAAGGAAATGAAACGAGTAAAAAAAAAAAAAGTCTTGTCAAAACTCAACACAGCTTCATTCCCCGTGGCTTTTGTTGTCTGTGAAATTGCTTGATGCAAAGGCTCTTAAATGGTGTGTTTAAAAATAACAGAAAAGGTGCTGTGTGTATTAATCCCTGTCATGTGGTGTCGCTCTCAGCTGCTCTACTCTTTTTTTTTTTTTGCCATTAAACCAACTCGCACCTCTTCTCCTAACCCCTGTGCTGCTCTCGCTGCTTTTTTCTCCTTCTGCTGCTCACCGTGGGAAATTTCTCCAGGGCGGGATAAGAGCTCCGTTTGGGATCAGCTAGAGGATGCGGCCATGGAAACCTTTTCTCTAAGTAGGGCTGATCTCTTGCCATTGCTTTTTTTGTGGTTATCTGTGTGCTTTTGGAGTGTGTTCTGTCCTCAGTACTCGGCTAGCTTTTTTATTTCAGCTTTTTATTGCATCTGATGGGAAATTTACCTTTGCTTTAATAAGCTCCAAATCTGTGTAAAATAAGGTGGGATAGTAAATGTTCTATTCATAGGAAAGCTGTGATATTTGTCATTGTTATTGTATACATTTTAATACACGTATGAATTAAAGTTAGGAGGACATGGCCATGTTCAATTGATTTCCATTTTTTTTCATATCCAGTCAGTTTTGGCATCAATTTGTTGTTCCATCTCATACTCTGATTGTATTTCTATCCAATACAATATTAATATTTTGCATAGTTGTTTGTTTTTTTATATTTGCCAATGATTCTATCAGAATCATTGGACGGTCTTCTTTTTCTCTAGGGTTTCAAGCAGCACAATAAAATACATACATCTATGGGTTAAATACATTTCTGTGATTATTTTAAAAGAAAAATGAAAATGCTTTTGTTCAACAGACTAGATAAAATCCGTTTTTAATGCTGTATAAAATTTTGTTATGCATTATTAGATGTAGAAATTCTTAATACAATTTGAAAAATGTTCAATAATTTTAAAGACATGAAAAAGTGTTTCTTTTATAGCCATGTGTTGTTTTCTCAGCCTTATATCATTCAAATGTTTATGTACATTTTGAAGATTAGCCACAAGATTTATTATGAGGAATGGAATGATAATAATTTTAATATAGAACATAAAATGAAAATTTAATTTGATTTTTTATTTTTGTGTTTTAAAAATGAAACTCATTTATAAAAATACTGACATGTATTTTACACGTTAAATTTATTTTTCACAATTTTATTTGAAATGGACAAATAAAAATAGCACTATTAGTGTTCTAATCACCGGTTTTAGTTGGAATATTTGGGAAGCGGAATCAGCTAAAAACTTTCTGATCTGTATCAAATTGTTTATGATCAAAATGTATATAAATTACAGAATGAGATGCTTTCGGATTGCAGTGTGAAGCCGTGTCAGTAGTGGCGTCTCCGTGGGTCTAGAAAAGGTCACGACTCCTCATCCCCCCCATAAAAAGTTTTTAATTTCAATTTAGCAGTTTATTTAATTTGTATCTTCTGTAAACATTTTTTCTAATTGTTCTGAAAAAGAAGAAAGAAATCTGCACAGGTAGATCAAAGATTTATCAGTTGGGGAATCCAGGTCTCTGATTTGATAAGAACACAAAGCTTAGATGTTCACAGTTGATTGATTTGCTCCCAAAACAAACTGCTTTTAGTTTTATGTAAATAAAATCAATCTAGTTATGTGATCAAACATCGTATAGCGGTTATATATTAGGGAATTGATTTGTGATTCAGTGACTTTAAATTTAAATAATGAATATTATTAGACTCAAATTTTACTCTGTAACACCTGCAAAGCCTTGTCTAATTTATAGGAGATTTAAAATTCATAAATAATGTATATTTTAAGAAAACATTAAAGCGTATCGGAATTAACCTCAGATGTATTTTTTAGAAGTGCTGAGACGGAAAGTTCAGGTTTGTGACCACTGTGGAGAAAGAAGTACCAATGTATCACAGAACAGGCAGGATTTACTTTTATCAACTTGTATTCTGTACATTTTAACTCCTCCTCTGGTAGAGAATAAATAACTACTTAAAAAGAAATGATGACTTAGGCGTTACATTTGCTTTGAGACAAACTAGATCATCAACTGAATATTTGCTCACTTAAGGTAAGGAACGCTCCACCCTCTGGGATCAAGTGCAGTTCTGGGAGGATGCCTTCTTAGATGCTGTGATGTTGGAGCGTGAAGGAATGGGGATGGACCAGGGACCCCACGAAATGATTGACAGGTTGTCTGTAAAGATTTTCAAAAAGAACCATAAATAGTTCAATCTGTTTTCTAAAGCCTTCTGTTTAATGTATTAACTCAGATATCTGTCACTTGGAGAGCACGATCGCAAGCGTCTGGAGGACGATGAAGACAGACTCTTGGCCACCCTGCTACACAACATGATTGCTTACATGCTAATGATGAAAGTACGAAAGTCTTCTACTCTCTTTAATCAGCTTTATTTCGATTGTTTACTCCTGGATGCGAGTCAACTAGTTTGTTTTCTTTTTATTTAGGTCAACAAAAATGATATCAGGAAGAAAGTGAGACGTTTGATGGGCAAATCTCACATCGGACTCACATACAGCCAAGAGATCAACGAGCTACTTGACAAACTGGCCCACATGGTGATCATGTCTTCCACTTTTCATCACTTCCATTTAGCCTCCTTTGGTTTTCTGTCCTTTATTTTCACCAATCTCGTTTAGAACGGTCGTGAGCTGTCCATCAGGCCCAGCGGGAGTCGTCACATCAAGAAACAAACATTTGTTGTTCATGCTGGCACTGATACAACAGGAGACATCTTCTTTATGGAGGTAAAGAAATGTTTTCCTACAGTGCTACATATGTTTCATCTTGTTTTTGTTTTCTGTAACAATGAACAACGATCACTGTTGTAGGTTTGTGACGACTGCATAGTCCTGCGCAGCAACATTGGTACAGTTTACGAGCGTTGGTGGTACGAGAAGCTCATCAACATGACGTACTGCCCCAAGACCAAGGTGCTGTGTCTGTGGAGACGTAACGGCCAAGAGACGCAGCTCAATAAGTTCTATACCAAAAAGGTCTGAAGCTGGACGCCGTGCGCCTCGGCAAAATTATCAGGAGGGATCGATTTTTCTAACTTTCCTTTGTTTATTTCAGTGTCGGGAGCTCTACTACTGTGTTAAAGACAGCATGGAGAGAGCCGCAGCAAGACAGCAGAGCATTAAACCAGGTTAAAACCTCTGATATGATCAACGTCAGAGACAATGTAGAGAACGCTGCTTTGGTTTAGTCATTTTCTTTATTAGATTTAGTTAGAAAAAAAGAAACATGGCTGCAGACTAGATAATGAATCTCTAGACTTCGTTTCTATATATATTTCCATCCATCCATCCATCGATTTAAAGCCTGACTGAAACAACAATCTCCCATAAATGGTGTTATACTCTATTTGCTCCTAAAAGTGTCTGGAGTGGATTGAGAGGTCAGCAAGCGGAAATGCAGGAAACTTTACATTTGGAAAGGGGTAAAAAACCCTCTGATGTCTGTGGTTAGAAAACTGCTCTGCATCTTCTTTTCAGGCCCGGAGCTCGGTGGTGAATTCCCTGTCCAGGACATGAAAACTGGTGAAGGTGGACTGCTTCAGGTCACGCTGGAAGGAATCAACCTGAAGTTCATGCACAGCCAGGTAGGAGGCCACTACCACAGCCGAGAAACTGCCTCATCTCACATAAGGGCATGAGAATAAAAACAATTACTCATGATGGCTCAGAGTTCATCCATCCTTGTGTTCCCATCTCTCCTTGTCTCCTACACATCGATAGCATCTCCTTTCATCCTGTAACATCTTCCTCTATTGTCATTAAAAACCTTAATAAAAATGGAACTCCAGTTAATCATTGTAACTTATGTAATTGGCTGGTATCAATGTGTGTTTTCCTCTAGAGGAAGAATTCCTGTTTGTGCTTTTGCTTTCTTGGATTAGCTCTCTTTATGTTTGAACGTTTGTGTTTATGGCTGCATGCCTTTTTTTAAAAATCAGTGTCAACACATCATGCCACAGAGTTTCCTTTGACATCTGTGGTGCTCAGACCTCATGTTCATTTACTGTGTGGGAGGAAACGATGTGTTTATCTTTGTCCGTGTGTGTTTGTCGTGCAACAGTGATTAGACAGATGACCTAAAGCAAAGACTTTTCATTAATAATTGGCTATGTTATAATAGCAACTTTTCATTTTGAGTTTGGACCCTTGAACATTGTCATGTGTTGTCTTCACGTCTGCAGGCAGTGACAGTCGGGGCTTGTGTATTTTCTGAGCTGATAAGAATGAGGAAAAGGTCAGAAAGATTAGGATCCATTATGCAGTCAACAAAGACCTTTATTCAACAACTAAAAAGTCCAGTGTTAATACCTTTATTCAGATTCAGAAGCCATCATTGAAAAACACTTTTACTGATAGATGAATGACTACTTGCAGAAAAGAAGATGAAAAAAAACAGTTATACTACTTTTTTTAAAAAACGTTCCTAATAACTCAAATTACTAAAGAAGAAAAACCAACCTGCTGACAAGCAGCTCATATCTTTTTTTCTTTTAACGTATCTGCTCTAGATCTTTTTTTTGTTGAGATAATTTTCCTTTTATCAAGATATTTAAAAATGTTTTCTGTCTGCAAAGCATGAGTTCTAACCCAGTTTATTTTGTGCGACAGCCTCATTCAGGTCTGTTGTCCATGATAACGATAACATTTTGCTCCAAAAAAGGTGACGTTTCTGTGGAAGGTGGTTAGGCTTCATGATTGAGCCAGCATTGCTGCTGTTTCCCAGGTTGAACCAAAATAAAAGAGCATTTAACTTGGATCACACAAACGCTTTTTGACTGTCTGACATCGAAACCAGAAACATAACTTTATTTTACTGGGATTTGATGCTATAAATCCATGTATGCATTTGTAAGCAGTTAGAAAAAAATGTTTTGTTTCTTTTATTTCCAAATATTTGGCTAAAGTTTAATATATAGACCCTCAGTCCGTCATTCAGTACTTCTTCATAAAGTTTGTTGCAACCTCATACTTCCAGAAGTCACCTTATTAGTAACTAGGACTTAAATTTCTTAGAATCGTTCTCCTTAGATAATCTGCCAATGTTGGGATTTTGTAGACAACTCTAGTGAGCAAACGGCACCATGAAGACCAAGGAAGACAGCAGGCATATCAAAGAGAGAAGGAGAGTATTATAAAGTTGGGTTAAGTTATAACAATATGTAACGAATGCACAATCCAAAAGAGCATCATCAAGAATCATCTGATGCCAGAAAGAGAAACTCACAACCCTTAATCTACAAAGATATCCACCTGTCTGACAAACTGAGCTACTTAACATACGAAACAAACCAAGAGACCAATGCGAACTCTGGACAAGCTGTAGGGATCTCCCTTAAGGAAACATTGCACATAGTGTTTAGCATCGTACTAAGGGGATTCTTTAGGAACGCTCACCTAACGCTTTGCAGATATTTATTCGTAAAAAGTTGAAAATTTAATCTTATGCCCCCCACCCCTTAACGGTCCTCTTGTTTTTTAACCTCATCATGTCAAATCCCAGTAAAAGACAGTTTTGTTTTTGGTCTTTAAGAAGACAGAGTAAAAAGGTTTGGATATATTTGAAGACCTGGACCTTTATAATCACTGTTAAAGTTTCTGTTTGCTCTTTTTCTTTATTTTCTCCAGGCTCATTTTGAATTTGTTCAGACCCCGTTTTTATACCGCCTTATATGGCAGTATAAAATAAGGCACCCTCATTTCTCTTTTAAAAAGGATTACCTGATGGAAGTCTGTTGTTTAGAAAATGACTATATTTGAATGGCAGTTGTTTTTTTTTTTTTTTTTGTAAAACTCGTTTTTCACCTTGCTTTGAGTTGAGCTCGGATGTCTTGTTCTGAAGTGATAAAGGAAACATCCTACATGCCAGTGGGGTTTACGGTCTGCCCTCTCGTTACCTGTTCTGCTGTTGTGAGTGAGTTATGTTGGTGCCAGCCCTTGTTGCTGGAGGAGGAGGCATGGAGGGCTGTGGGGGACTGAGATGTTTTAAAATCCAGGAAAACAAAGGTGATTAAATTTCTCAACACTCTTATCAAACTTGAGTCCTTTTCTTTTATTCCTATTTGCCAGCTCTTGTGGTTGAATCCTCCTGTGGTGGTTATTTTTTTTTTTTCTTTTAATCATTGGCTCTCTCCGATTCTTGATTTGAATCTTTACGAGGCTCCTGCAGATAGATAGCGCCCTCTCGGAGTGTCGTCGAGTGTTTGTGCTCTTTTGTCCGATAATAATCCAAACCATTTCTCTCCCATGCTCTCTCCCCCTGCAAGGAGCGGAAGGTACACAACCTCTGCTGTGTTTGCTTATTAGCAGTTACATCTTATTGGGTTCCTTTTGTTTCCTCTACTTGTTTTTCTTTTTTACTGTTGTAGTGTATGGCAAGTCTAATTTTATGTCCTTGTCTTCATTTTCTAAAGAACTTCCATGTTTGCATCATATGGGCCATATTGCCATAAAAAAATCATCTCTATATGAATAACCACAAGTTTTTTTATACCAGATGAGCTTCATTGACTAAATGAGTTATTCAGACTTGGTGTTGAGGCTACTAAATGCATTTCTTCTCATTGCCCATGTATGCGTTTGACCATGGAAACTTCTCATAGTGTGTTTTCTTTTTCTTTTGGTAGCTTTTAAGCGCTTGCATTTCATGTGTAGTTTTTATTTTTACCTTTCATACTGAATGAAACAAGTTTAACATGGTTGATTTCTTTTGTTTTCTAAATATGAAGTGTTTACTCTTCATCCGGTGTTGTTGAGTTAATAATGTTCTGTCTTGTTTTTGTTTGTTTTTGTTTGTTTTTAGGTTTTCATAGAGCTGAGTCACATTAAAAAGTGCAATACAGTGAAGGGAGTCTTTGTCCTGGAGGAATTTGGTAATTACACCATCTATTGATTCTAGGCCTGTACTCGGCACGGCAGTAACTCAGCTTCATGGCAAATCACTGATGAGACCTTAGAAAGGTTTGCTAAATTGAATCCTCACTCTGTTTGAGGAAGGCTCAGCTTTTGATGTCTGCAGGAGGGGAAGACGGCCATGAATGTTTTAAAGGATGAGTTTTCAGTAACACAGAGGTCAAAGTAGCACCTGATGCGGTGTATGGGAAGGGAAATGAGTGAAGATAGGATTGGTTAGAAAAGGGGGTTGTCTTCTCTTTTTTTTTTTTAAAGTTTAAAATCAAGGTTGAAAAAAGGTCAACATTTCATCCCAACCAGATAAATCGGAAAAAAAAAAACGCTTTCAGACATGAGAGATCTGTTAAAGCAATAATTAATTATTCTGAAGTCACTTAACTCTTCAGTTGCTCGTAGGAAAAATAAAAGCCTTAGAAAGAGAGCCCAGAATGCCCACAACACAAGAGCATGTCTATACAAATATTTTGCAATGTTTATAAAAATTCTCCAACATAACATTTAATAAATAATAGCTTTGAAAAACAAAAGCACACAAAACTACATGAAAACCTGGAACATCAGTCAGTGAAAAATTCTGTGTTTATGGACTGTGATGTATATTAAAATATCAGAAATGTGTTTAGATATAAGCAAGTGAAAAATATCTTGTTCAAGGTACTTTTTGAAGACAACAGATAACATAGATGTTCCCAGATTATTACAATTAAACATATTCCCTGAACCTTTCTCTGTGAACTGGTGAACTATATACTCCAGCAGTCAGCAGAAATCAGTTCTGGACACATATGATGCTAATAACAGCTGCAGAAAACAGGCGTGGCAGCAAAAGTGCAGCACAATTATCATTTTTTTCTTTTTTAAATTAAGGCAGTTGATTGGAAGCCTGTCTACCCTTTGTGTAGGCATTAATTTTTAGGCACTACGTCATCAATACAGCAGTAGCTAATATACAAAGAAACAATTTGACTGAAAGAGGCTTGGATAGATAATGAATCATTTAAGATGTGTAACGACAACAGTTTCAGGAATTATTGAATGGAGAGGCATGTTTTTTGTGGTGGTTTGTAGGAAGAAATATGATATCAGCTTTGTGAAGTCGCCGTCATCCATTTTTATAGAATGGGATGTGCCTTACCGACTCGCTGTGAATCCTCCACCACATGCTGTTAGAAAGCACACTCTGATCCAAGACCATCTGATTACCATAAATGAGCAAAGGCAAACATCTCCAGCATACAGAAGGAGATTTCTTTGTTTCTTAGCAGCACCATCTCAATGTAGATAAAAAAGATTCTGCACCCAATGTTGTTGCCACGGCAACTCGCACTGATGAAGCATTAAAAAAATGAGCAGCACATAAGTGAAGCAGGGTTTAGATTTGAGTGGCACATCCTGAACTCTATCCAGAGAAATAATCATCAAAGCAAAGTTTACCAGAGGTTAAAAGTGACCAAAAACACGAAATTGATGTTTAAGAAGGGATACTTTTATTTATTGCTGTTGGACACAGAGGTTGGTTGTAATTAAAAGATGAATGTGGGATTGTTTTGTATCCTGACAGCCTCCGTGGTCACGCAGGCGTGATCAACAGTTGGAATAGTTTCAGCATTGTTTACACATGAAAGCTGGAGTTAAAGGGATGACTCAGTTCTGACAGAGCAGCACAGGAGGTGGAAGTCGAGTGTCTGGCTGGGTTACTGCCGTGCCTCTGTGCTGCTTTTGTAATGTTGCCCTCATCTTTGCCACTATGAAAACCTTCATTCTCCAGCAGGTAAAGTGTTGCCACCTTTCTTCTTCCAAACTAGATTCATGCAGATTATTTCCTTATTCCATCACTGCACCGATGAACACGTTTTCACCTTCTCTGTATAAACAAGTATTCCTCTGCTTCCTCCATCACCTGCTCTTTTGTTTTTGAACACCTACCCTGACATTCCTCATGTGGTCGTGTTTTGCTGAAGGTCCGCCTCTGTATCTCAGCGGTCTGAGATCTCAGGTGGGACGGCTGATTCAAAGGGACTCAATATTTTCATCCCCCCTTCATCTGTGCAAATCTCAGCCTCTCCATCTTTGCTCTGGGTTCACAGTTACTAATGAAAAGTCAGCCTGTCCTCTGGGCAGGGTTTTAGCCTCATCTAGCTGCTTTTCTGTGATGTCTGATCACAGGGGAGGAAGGGGCTAACTTCCTGTTTCTATTGATTTCCTTTTTTAATTCCTTAAGTGTTCAACTTGTGTAACTTCTACAGTTTATGAGACACTTGTGTGGTTTATTTTTTTCATTTAGTGGGCCATGAACGTGTCGCCTGCAGCTGCTTTTACATAATAAAAGCCAGACACTTCTGTTCCAAAATTAACATTTGTTGAGAAATAATTGCTTCATTAAGACTGAAGCAAAGCGTTTTACCCAAACTGGCCCTCTAATTCCTCTGTAGCTTTTTAACTGCTGAGGTATAACTTCTTGGTCCATATCTCATTGTACACATAATTACAACCCAACCCTGTAACTCCCCAAAGCTCTCAAACATGAACTCCTAAATGTTCCTGCTGCCTTTGAATTCTTTCTTTTGTCTCTCGCACCGACATAGTTCCTGAAACTAAAGAAGTGGTGATCCACAAGTACAAGACCCCCATGGTGAGTCCTCTTGTTCCATCTGTTATCGGGGCTGAAAAGCCTTTCGCTATTGTTCTGCATACGCCTGAAGTATTTTTGGATTTAATGTGACTAAATATGGTGATGACTCATTTGCTGTGGGCTTGGTGATCAGTCTGAGTTATGTTTGCTTAACCTGACTGTTCTTCTAACGACAAAACTTGTTTAAAGGTAGGGAGTAAGTCTACTCCGAAGGTAAATAAATGAGAGCTGTTGTGTTTATATTTGTATGTGCGATGTCTGACAACAGCAAGTTCACTCGTCATTTTTAATGGGAAAATACTGGAGGTCTGACACTTTGATACAACATAGTCAGTTTACAGATTGCATAGAATCAAACAGATAAATGTTTTATTGTCCCACAATTTGAAATTCAGGTGAACTGGCAGCATAATGAAAGGTAAAAGAAAATATGAGGAGATAAAAAAAAATCAAAATTGCATAAAAAAAAAAAACTGCATGCTCTGAATAAAAGATAGAAATCATGTATGTTTAAAAAAACAAACGATTTACTAGAAGTGGAATAAAAACAGGGTAAATAACAGCAGATTTTGTTTTAAGGGTAAATAACTAGACTTTGTGTTACTCCACCATTCATTTGATGATGTCTTGTTGTTTCTCAATAGGGGTTTGGTGTGACTACAGCTGCACCAGTCCACACCCTTTACCCTCGTTAACATTTAGTGGTTGTTTGGGGTCATTACTATGTTTAATACTAACCTGTGGCCCAGCTTCTAAAGGGATGGGAACGGCCCATGATACTGCCACCGCCATGCTTAATGGTTGACAAGACACAGTTGTCGCCCTCTGATATTCCACTAAGCATTTACACGGCGA
>JAUZNJ010009048.1:0-18080 GCA_034780135.1 Jordanella pulchra
ATTATTATTATTATTATTATTATTATTATTATTATTATTATTATTATTATTATTATTAATCACCGCCAAGTTCCAGGAGGTGGCGCTCGGAGTCTGCTGCCTACAGGTCCTCTACCCACATGTAGTTCCACTTCCGGGTTCTAATGTTTACATCAGTGGGAACAGCTTTGCAGCCGCGGAGTTTGTTTTTGTTTGAGTGGCTCAAGAAGTCACGTGTAACAGCAAAGCGTGTTCTGCAGTTGCTTGTAAATATTAAAGGTAGGCTGCAGTTCAAACCTTTAGGGTTTTCCTTTAAACCGCGCAGATTCACTGAACCTAGCAAAAGTAAGAAGCTAACAGGCTAAGGAGCTAAAAGGCTAAACAGCTAACCGGGCTAAACAGAGACTGAAAGACATCTTAAGCTGAGTTTTTAATATATTGATAAGCATTGAGCAGAAGCCTCAAGTGATGATAAAATGATATAGATATCTTGTAACCCGTATTAAGGAAAACATACAGAAGCACGATTACTTCTGGTCAATTCAGAGAATGGATCTCTGGAATTACTATACAGTAATACATTCTCTCAATGTATTAAAACATGTGTTTTTTGTTGATTAATTTTTAAAATATGTTTTCATTTGTGTTGAAATTTAGAAATAATGTTTATTTATTTATTTCTAGTGGATGTTCATCGAAAATTTTAAAATGAATCTTATTTTTTTAAAGGTTACTACAAGCAGCAACACATTCTGAAAATAAGGCTCTGACACATAAACCATGAAGAAGAAAGTCCGACGTCTGAAGACCTCGTCCCAACAGACTGGCAGAGTGCTGATGACAGCAGATGGAAGTGAGGAGAAAAGGTCTTCTGGTAACAGAGGGAAACCTCAGAAGACTGTACCCCATACCACAGACGGTTTGTCAACCGTAAACACAGGGATGGACACAAACTCAGACTTAAGTGTGATAAAAGATGATGAAGAAGAGAAAAATCCAGATAGCAAATCCAGATTATCAGGTAAATGGTTTAATCTGACCTGTTCTAACATGAACTAAATGCAATGCTCAACATCACCAGTGGAAAAATGTTGTCAGTAATCCGTGGCCATCAGTAGGTGCTGAAGGATTTTGTGTTCTAGCTGTAAAGCATTTTGAGAACAAATTAATTTCTATAATCTTATTTTTAATCATACTCAAAAAAATTTATTTTTCACTTTGAGATTTAGAAAACGCAAGTTTTCATGATCTGATACTTTTTGTAAAACAGCATAACGACTAATCTGCTTACCATTAGCCAAGGGTGATTACTGGGGATGCAAATGATCATATAAATCATCAATAATGAATTTATCTTTAGTTGTTTGGTCTAATCCATTGACTAACAATCAAATGACTAGTGGTCATTTTCTTAAAAACTTGGGTTTTTTATTTCCATAACACGAAGGGCATTCTTTAACAATATGCTAAGTTTAAAATAAAAATTATATAAATCATTGTATTTTAGCAATGTGTTGTTCCAGCCTTATTAAATGCTGACTGAATTACAAAAAATGTTTTATTATACATCAGTGAACCTATTAATAAAATAATTAAAATACAAATAAATATATGAAAATAATTAACCAATATATATTGTAAGATGTAACAAAACAGGAACCTTTTATATAATAAAAAGATAGATAAGATATGTGAAACACTTAGAATGTTCAGTGCACAGAGATAAAAATCTATCAAAACACAGGATATGTCGCTCTAACGTGCTGTCAGATTTTTTTGTCGATTTGTTTCAATAAAGTGGATGGTAACTGTGATGCTGTTCTCTGTTTTTAGTGTAATGCATCAGTCAGTCCTGGGAGAGACTTTGTCATTTTAGCAGCACTTTTAAACAAGTGGTTCTGGTTGCTAATAGAGGAATGTTTGGCTCCATGGCTCCCTGAAGTGCATTAAATCAAAAAATCCTCCCCATCTACAATGCTAATTGTTAGCACATCATTTTTCTATCATGTTATAAAGGTCTTTTTAAATTCCTACCAAAATCCTCACCTTCTAAGCACAGCAGAGAAGTTGATGCTGCTCCACCATGCAGCGCTGCTCAACTGATGCTATTTAAGTGATAACTTTTAATCAATCCTGGATTGAATCATATCGTGTTTCTGCTCTGGCTTCACCTGCAAATACCTGTGAGGCTATGCTTAAGAAAAAACAATGGTGGCCTCTAGTAGAAAGTGACAACACTACAAGACTGAAAGCAAAACCTTTTGAGTGGACCTTATCAATTAAACGGATGTATCAAATTTGAATCCAACAGACAAACCATTTATCAACATTTAATCGTGAGTCAATTATTTGTTTACATCCTTAGTGATTACCAATCATAGTTAATTACTGGTCAAAGTTGACCACTAGTAGAGGGAGTATCATCATTTGTCAGAGGAAATCGTCAATGGGAGCCAGTTGGTCATAGCCCATTTCAGGGAAATCATCTTGCTTCTTGGTGTGTCACTACATATACAAGAATATTTTTTAAACACATAACAGTGGAACTAGTGCTATCCTCATTTTATAATGATGTCAGAAATCGATCCGAAATCAGACAAAAAAAAAAAAAAAACAGTAATGGAATAAATCAGCCTGTGTCTAAAGTCTCTGATATAAGTTGCCTTATAGAAACACTTTGCTTCTATCCACTTCTTTTTTAAGTTTATGTAACCCCTTGGTTAATAACAAATGGGTCAGTTGTTATTGCCCAGTTAATAACCAGTTGTTACTGGTTAATTAGTTGCATTTGCAATAAAATCACAATTGCATCACATTACATTGAAAAAGATGTGTGTAGATGTGAGTAGAAGGAACCGAATCCCCAGGAAACAGTAAAATCCTGCGACAATGGACTCTGGACAAACAAGCTTTAAGATCATGAATACAGTAAAATGGTGTCTGTGGTTATTGCAAATGAAAAATCACAATAAACTGCAATGATGGTTCTTTGATGATAACATTTTCCATTGGTCTGAAGTGGAGCAAACACAAACATGTCCATGTTTCGTCTCCCAACAGGCCGACTGTCGACTGCCATCTGTCGTCTCTGCCATGGGAAGTTCTCCCCACGCAGCCTGAGACACGCCTTCAACAAATGGCCCCAGGACTCCCTGGAAATCTTTGACTCTGCTGCCCAAGCGCCCCTCTTCTTCCATACGGACTTCCAGCGCTTGGTTGGGGTCCAGTTGGACCGTGATCCTGAACTCTCAGAGTTTATCTGCAAAAAGTGTCACACAAAGTTCTACAAGTGCCACAACACCCTGATCAGGTTTCTGCAGAGGGTCAACCTACCGCCTATTGGAAAGCGGTGAGGGTCTGAATAAGTAAATATATCTCAGCGTGTCTTTAAGAGTCTGTTTTTAAACCGGGAAACGTTTTGGACCTAAAGCCGCCTGTTTATTTTCAGGAAGAACTCAAAGTGTCCAAACTCCTCAGCAAACACATCAGGAAGTAAAAAAACATCTTTTGTGATTTTGACCAATACCATTGCAATGCTCACTATGTAAGTTCATTGATTGATCTTTTTTTTTTCTCTTTTCTATCAGCACCAACTTCCATAACAACTGACCCTAAATGTCTCCACGGTTTGGTTACCTGGGCTCACCAGCACGGGGAGGCCTGCCGGTCCTGCCCTGATCTGAAGGAGGTGCTGGAGGGCCAGTGTTGGGGCTCTGTGAAGGCTGTGTGGGGCTGCGTCGATGGTCACAGATACATCATGGACACTCAGTGCACCTCTGCTTCCTACCTAGGAGCCAAAGTGGACGCTAGTAGAGGAGGTTTAAGGATTAGGAATGATGATGGAAAAATGTCAGGGGAGGAACAGGAAGAGTTGGATGTGGAGGAAGAGTCTGTAGGAAATGAAAGGTTGTTGGATGGAAGCATAAACACTCTGGTTCAGCAAAGTCTCCCCTCAGGAACAGAACAGAACTTGGCTCAGGATGACTGGACCGGCAGTGAAGGTGAGAATTTAAACATCAGACCTTCAGAATATGAGAGCAGAACCTCCATGGATCTGAGGCTAAAGCACAGCTGTGGGTTTAGTGGGATCTAGAACAGTGAGATCTTATTCTTGGCTCTGGATACTGATCCAGTTCATTTTTCCCAGATTATCCAGAGGAGGCGCTGTCTCCAGCTGCTGCTCCACTGCAGGACCGAACCACTGACAGTGATCTGTCTGACAGGTTTGTTTCTGATGAAGCTTTGATTACTGTTGTTATTTTAACACTAGAAGGAAAACATCCAATTTGCTGTCAAAGTTAATCTCTATTTAAGAATGAAGACATTTTTGTACCCTAATGTAGTTATTTTTATACATATATATTAGGGCTGGCTTAAAAAAAACAAACCTCCAATTTCTTTCTACAAAATCCGATTTATCTTGTCTTTTTTTTCTCGCTTAAGTTTATAATAAAAAATAACTTATATTTCATAAACAAGCTTTGATTTCAATCGTTTCCTCTGGGATGTCTTGTATGTATAAATGCTTGATTATTTTGGCCTAACTACTGCATTTAGTATGTCTTTCTTTAACCTTAATTCTTTCAGCAAATGGCCTGTTCCAGAGCAGGCTTCTGTAACCTACAGCTCCAGAGCCACCAGAGGGTCTTTGGACCTTCCACAGTGGCTCTTGATAACCACTGCTGGCCCAAGCCTCCATCAGCAAAATTTGATTTTGGGAGCCTCTATCCCTGCCAATCGTATTAACTGGAAAAGCTGTTCGAAAAATAGCTTGTTGTACAAGATGAGAAATATTTTTCATCAATGAAAATATTAAATGCAATTTTACCAAGGACACAAAATTAAATAAAGTTAAAAATCTTGGTTTGCTTCAGAGAAATTGACTCCAGTCCCTCCTCATTTGTGTGTCGCAATCTGACCCCAAGACCGATCCTATTGCTTTTTATGTATAAACAATAATGTCTACATCATTAAAGATATTTTGACGTAAGAGTTTATATTTCATCATGGAATTATGTGTTTGTTACTATATTGTAGAAATAATCATATATGCTAAAAAGAACAAATAATTAATCCTTCATGGGGGTCCGTTGTTGCTCTGGGGACCTAAACAGTTGCTTAGTTTGTTATTTTCTTGGACAATTAAAAATGCAGGGTTTTCTCATGCAATTGTTCACACTAAAACTACCTGTAATATGTATATTTTTGGATCATTTTTTGTCATTAGCTAAAGAAAAAAATAAGAAAATAAATCCATCCTTTTTTTTGGCAAAAGTTGATTTAATTATTTTTCAAAAATAGAAATAAAATGAGTGCTCTTTTCATAAATGAAATGCTGTAATAGACATTTAAAAAAATAATCTCAAATGTTTTTGTTTTTTTTCTTTTAAAGGTCTCATCATAGTCACGACTCTAAATCGTTTTATTTAGCTGAAAAGAATGAAAAAATGGCTCTGTGATTGGAAAGGTTGCAGATCGCTGTTCTAGATTCTGTACACTTCAGTGGTTGATGAATATATCAGTAATTGATTAATCATAATTAATCTAATCAATGGTTTCAGTCAATGATTAAAGGAAAGTTTATTAATTCAATGTTAGATTAGACACAGCCCGACTCTGATTATCTTCACAGGATGAACTTGATTGGATGCAGTGCATCCCCTACTTGTTATTAGAATATCTTATTAACAAGTATCAGGCTTGTTTCTAAATGCTGACTATAAATATGTTCCTTCGATTTATAATCTTTATTAACTGCTGTTTTAAGTTTTTTCATAAAGAACTGCAGAATGAAATTAAAGCTAAGAGCAGCTCAGAGACTGTGTGGTTTCAGGGGGATCTCTGAGGAGGAACTTGAGGAGAACAGAAGAGTGGATCCGTCAGACGAGGAGCTGTTTGAGCCAATTCTGAACAAAGCGTAAGTCATACACCGTTTCCTGTGGAGTTAAAGGCCAATTACTCCTCCCTGTAGGTGTTTGTCGTAGATGAAGCCAAATAGAAACACATTTTTGGACACCCCCCCCCCCTCCCCTCCAGACTGAACATCTCCAACAAGAGGAGGCAGAACCCAAAGTCCTCTGAGGAACCCAGAGTCAGAAAAAAACCTGGACCCAAACCGGGCTGGAAGAACAAGTTCAAGCCTAAAGGGTGTGTAGAGTTTCCAGGAGGTTCTTAACTCAATAACCTTTGGTCATTGAGCTTCTGTTGCTCAGATCCATAAAATTAAGCTGTTTTTTTTTGTTCTTTCTTTTTAAGAGAGGATCTCCCAAACATCTACAAGTGTCCATATCAGGGCTGCACTGCCGTCTACAGAGCTCCTGATGGCTTAAAGGTCAGGGTAGTCCCTGAAAGCTCCCTCTGTCAATCTATGGGCTCTTTTTTCCCTTTGGTTTCTCAGTAGAACTTGTGGTTGTTGCTGTTTAGAAACACATAAAGGAGCATCACGAAGACATGAGAGAGAGACCCTGCCCTCACCCTGGCTGTAACAAGGTCTTCATGATCGACCGCTACCTGCAGCGACATGTCAAGCTCATTCACACGGGTGAGGCCTGCAGACAAATACACCCACATACACTAAACTATCGGGTCACACGTAACCTTACCTGTCCTTTTAAAAAGATCACACCTTTAGCTTTGATTCCAGCTCAAATGGGCTTTGACTAACCTGACAAGACATTGGCTAATATGTCCACATATGATGAACCTGGGTCTGCTCCCATTAAAAAGAAGGAACATTTAGCAGAACTTTCTCACCTACTCTGGCAAAGCGATAGCAAGCGCCCATTTGTCAGAGTTGGATTTTAGCCAGCCATGCTAACATATTAAAATGTGTTAAGCAGCAGCAGGCTCTAGAAGTAACGCTCTGGTTCCTACACGTCCATAGTAAACCATAATAGTGCATTGTGATTGGCTGTTTCTTTTTCTTACCCTTGACATAGTTTCAGTAGGTTTGCTCCATGCAGCGCTGCATTGATGCAGGAGATCATCAATATACAGCTTTTAGGGAATTATTCTGGCTTTTTTCTTCTAAATGTTTCTTTTATCAGGTGACAATGAAATATTTCGACTCAATAAAGATGCACACATCATAATAATGTTTATATTTGTGTTTCCAGAGGAGAGGAACTATATTTGTGACCAGTGTGGTCAAACCTTCAAACAGAGGAAACATTTGTCAGTTCATCAGATGAGACATTCAGGAGCCAAACCGCTGCAGTAAGTCTTTTTTTGTGTGTGTGTGTGGTGTTTTGCTACTATGGCTCTGGGAATAGATGTCCCAGAGCTAGAGGGTAGCCCATTAGCTTTGTTTCACAAGCAGACCTTTATGACTTCTGTCATAGTGTTCGGCTTCTATATATGAAACTTTATTGAAAAGTATTTAGGGAGTAAAACACCCAACTTGAAAAGCAAACAAGTCCTAATGACAGAGCTTCATTCTGCATCTGATCCACAGACTGGGTTCAACTTCAGGCCTGGATTGGACTTTGTTCAACATCAGATTTTTCTTCATGATTAATAATTAAAGTGATCCAATCCCAGCCTTCATGTCATTTTATTATAATCCATTCGCCGTGATATTTAGAGCCTCATCTCTCTGGGAATATCTGAGATCAGAAAAGTTTAGAAGGTCAAAATAGGATTATTGGCCTCATCATACTAAATTTCCAGATTATTGGAAAAAATGGGAATAAAATACAGGCCCTAAATGAGCTCATTATCTTTTTAAAACCCCAAGAATTGGCTGCTCTAATGGTTTTTTGTTTTTGCATTTTCCTTGAGGAAATAAAATGTCAAAAATTGAGGTCATTCAATTGTCTGGAAGAGCTGCTAGGTAATAATACAACTTCAATATATGAGAGAGAAAGAAAACAAGAGAAAGGACAACAGGTTTAGAAGCTCATTTCTGACTCTGCAGAAAGGAAGTTTGTATGCAAGGAGTAAATATCTGCAAGAAGCAATAAATCTGACCGACTAATCAACTTGTTTTCTTCAAGATTTCAGTCCAAAGACGAGAAATTCTGTTTCATATAACTACCTTAAAAGATCTTACATAAGTTGGAGCCAATTATTTCCCTAACCCAGAAAGCTCAGCTGGATCAGAACTATTGAAACAGGTTGGTTTCTATACTGTAGATCCCTCTGATGAAATAATAAAACAGCCTGAAGGTGATGCTCAGTCCTCAAACTTAACTCTTCTTTACAATCAACAAGCAAACAGCAACAACAGCAAAACTTCTAGAAGAATTTAGGCCGTGTTCATTTTGCCTGGATACTGGTACCGACCCGGTAACCGGCTCATATCTGTCCGTTGCGTGTTGAACTTATTTCTGATTGTTTGGTCAGAAGCAATGACTTAAAAAACAAAACAAACCCAGTTCTGATTCTCTTTAGATGTGAGGTGTGTGGGTTCCAGTGTCGCCAGAGAGCATCCCTGAAGTACCACATGACCAAACACAAGGCTGAGGCAGACCTGGAGTTCGAGTGCCTGATGTGCAGGAAGCGCTTCGAGAAGGCCCACAACCTCAACGTCCACATGTCCATGGTCCACCCGCTGATCCAGGCCCAGGTCCAGAGGAGCGGCACCAAGCGGCAGCATGCAGACCTGCAGACCATCGGTCTGAGCGGAGAAGTGGTCCAGCAGGACCAGGACAGATGACGGCAGGGAGTCCGGGTCCTGATCCGCTTCAGAGGTACAAACAGCCCGTGTGGCTCTGCAGTTTGGATCCATTGTCTCAAAGCGAGTCCCATAGTTCAGCCTCAGCTGAGGTTGGTGTTAAAAACCCCACTAGAACCGTGGAGAACAGTTCTCTACAGAATTAACTGATTCAGCAGATTTAATCTGGCTGTGAATCAGAGATCGATTATATCAGAAAACGAGTTTAATAAGAGGTTAGCTCCTATTTTAGCAACCGCTGTCCTCTGGGTGCTGCCCTAAGAAAAGCTTGTTTAAATAGAGCCAATGGGTAGTCATGATACTACACTTTGACATGGATGTAAATATGTATCCATGTACATGAAGTATTTGAATATTCATGGGGAAATTTAACTGGACTTGTTGGTCAGGTGGCCTCCTGTCTGATCTGTTCACTAATGTTTGTAGAAACAGTCTGCATACCTAGAGGCTGGATTTTAGACACCTGTGGCAATGGAAATAATTAGATTTTAGTTTCTAGACTGGGAGATTGAATACTTTTGGATGCATGTTGTATGAATTTAATCATCAAGTCAGATTAAGAGAGTAAAGATTATTTCTGAACATGAAGAAAGACATTTAGAAGCTTAAATGACTGAAGTGTTTTTTTTAAGGTTGATGCGTGTTCTTAAAATAGTTTTTGTGTTTTCTGCTCTGCTCGAGGCCACAGAGCAGCGGCCAAGTCCTGACGTTCCCGTTTCAGCCGCCGGGAGGGGCGTCTGGATGGCTTTCCATCGACCTCCAGCAGTTCTTCAGTTCTCGCTCCTAATGTGCTGATTACTCAGCAAAGGGAAAAAGAATGAATGAATCAAAAATGGCAGATTTTAGGTTCAGATTTGAAGATGAATAGCTTTTATTGTTTTGGACTGCTGGTCAGACAACTATTTAAAACTGATGTTAACTTATGTATTGACTGTTGAAACACCAAGAATCGCTGCCTTATGATTATTAGCCAAACTACAGCTGCTGAGCTCCAGTGGTTTGATGTTGAAGCTCTGTAGGAAGAACGACACCCAAGAAGATTTAGAGACCGTTTTTATTCCACTATAACTGAACAACGCTGCAACAGAAGGGCTCCTTGTGTAAATGATCTGTAGGAAAACAGTGTAAATAAAATGCTTTTGTAGAACAGTCTGCAGTTTTTTGTCTCCATCAAAGAAAGTCCACCTCAGGGCTGAGACTGTGAGGGTCCAGCAAAACCGACAGAGCTGAAGCCAATTCTGGGTCCAGGTCTGCACACTGACATTCCAGCTGGATCCATGAAAACACAAGAGAAAAGGACATGATAGGAGGAAAGGTTGAAGGGGGGTTAATGGGATGCAGGTGCTGATGTGGGATGGGCTACCTGTCTGAGCTGGCAGGAGGAGAGCGCTGCTGGAGGCGCCTGTGAGATCAAACTCAGGACGAGCTGTTTGGTGTGGTTCAGAATCTGGGAGGGATCCACCTGAAAACCCAGAGTTACATTTAGAGTCGTTTCTACTTTCTACATTTAGTGTCCTCGAACCGCCACCTTAACGTGGTGGAGGGCTTTCAGTGCTCGGAGGATCCCAGAGGCTATGGTGTCTGGAGCTTAAAATCCCCTGGCAAACAGGCTCTGGGTGACGGTTCAGACAAAGAGCAGCTCCGGGACCCCACCCTGGAGCCAGAACTGGGGTAGGGGTTCGTTGGCGAGCGCCTGGTGGTCGGGTTCTTCCACGTGGGACCCGGTTGGGCCTAGGCCATAGAACCCATGTGAGGCTATCACCCAGTGGCCTCACAACCTGCAGGAGAACCATGAGGGACGGGTGCAAATAGGACAGGGTGGCGGAGGCGACCCGATCCACGGACATTGAAGATGGTCCTGGGGACGTGGAATGTCGCCTTGCTGGGGGGAAGGAGCCTGAGCTTGTGCAGGAAGTGGAGCGATACCGGCTAGAAAGTCAGGCTCTCCTCCACACATTGCCTGGGCTGTGGAACCCAAATCCTTGAGAGACTGGACTCTCTTCTACTCTGGAGTGGCCAGCAAGGAGAGACGGAGAGCAGGGGTAGGTCTGCCCGTCTCCCCCCAGCTCAGCCGTCTTGTGTGGGAGACAACGAGTTATTTCTAATCGCTCTGCATAGACAGACAGAACCACCCTCACCTTCTTCTCACTAGGGGCTGTCGTTGGCGTGGGCATGTCTCCTTCTAGGAACAGCTGCAGCACAGAGAGGTACCACAGGATGGCAGCATGGAGGAACCCTGCACAACACAGCGCCCTCTGGAGGAACTCAGCACTTTGCTGCAGCAGCAAACTAAAAAAAACAACACGGGGAAGAAATAAAGACGTCTACAAAACGGAACAAATATCCTTATATCTTCATCCACATCCACACGCTTCGATGTTTTTACATTAAAATATGCTGGAACGGACCAGAGGTGTGAAGACTTTATGGAGCTGTTGAAATATTTACCTGCAGAGAGCCCAAGGCTTTAACCGCGTGCAATCCTCCGAAGAGGTCAGGGTGACCCAGTGATACCGGTTTGGTTCTGAAGGAGCTAAAAATGTCAACAACATGAATTTAAAAATGTCCAGATGATTAGAACTAGATCCAGCTGAGTGTAAACGGTACCATTAGACCTGAAGATTAGCAGCCAGTCAGCAGAATTCACCAAAACAGACAGAAGCTCCGAGCAAAAACGTTGAGATTTTTCACAACTTTTCTCCTACAGAGAAAAACAAACATGATTTATCATATTTATGATTCTTTATCCGATACATATCAGATTTAGCTGCACTCTGTAAATACTACGTTCTTGTTTTACATTTTTAAATTTCAAAAGGATCCAAGTCTTCTTTATCCCCCAAAAAGTGTCTCTTAATTCTTAACGGGGACAGACTTAATTCTTGGTCGGACTTTGCCTACCTGAGGGTACAGAAGTGCTGACAGGTAGTCATTTAAGCAAAGGGAGAGCAGAGAAACAAGAACCTGGAGCAAAAAAAAAAAAAGAACAGTTTATTATTGTTTGTTTCACACCGAAGCGCATCACATTCACTGAATAAAAGAAACAAAATAAAACTGGACACCTTATCTCATAATTACGAGATCCTGATCTTATATTGTAATTACAAGATTTTTTTTCTCGTAATTATGAGATCAGGATTTTGTAATTACGAGATAAAGTGTCTATTTGTTTTTGAATGTGATGCGCTTCCGTAGTTTTACAATATTCTCAGAGAAATTCAAACACAAAAAAACTGACAACCGGAACCTTTACAGTTCATTTCTAGCTTATCATAAGAAGATGAGGTTTCAAACAGTTCAATGGGAATAAATTGTCTGGTTTTCTCCAGCATTTCCACACGTCTGGAAGAACCACTAGCTTTTGGTTTGGACTCTTTACCTGTTTGTGTTCAGCTTCTCTTTCTGTTCTCAGTGACTTCACAGCATCACTGAAGCTCTGCTGCTGTTCCTCACAGCCTCTGCAGAAGCAGCCATGCAGGCTGGCAGCACAAACCAGTACCGCAGCTTTAGGCATCCGGACCACCTGACTTCGGTTTAAACTGCAGACCACCAACAGTAACATAAGCCTTCTTAGCATAGTCCATTTATGAGTTAACTGATAGGTAAGAAACGTCTGGTTTTACCTGCAGGCCCAGAGTCGACACTCTGAGAGGAGTAGTAGCTGTTCTGGAGGAGACTCTCCATTACAGAGACGAGCCCACAAGGAAAACAGGAGCGGAGACAGCTGCTGCCACCAGCGCTGCAAAACACATCCAGGCAGCAGATGATGTTTGCTCAGCTGGAAGCACTTCCAGCTCATAATTAAAGCCTTTTTAGATACATAATTAAAACCATTTCAAACTAAAATAACATGTATTTGCTTTCATCTGAGGAAACCTACAGTTATTAAAATAGAAAAAAAAGGATTTGAAAGGAAAACTCAACCCAAAGTCACACGTTTTTGCTGATAAACTACACATGTTGATGTTGCCTACGTTCCAGAAATCGTTTTGAAAATTTACTCCACATGTAAAATAATCCTATTTAAAATCAGTATTAGTTTGCTCCAATAAAATAACTATTGTTAAAAATAGAATAAAATAAGGGATACCAAAAAAACTAGCATCACTATGACCGCTCGCCATGTTGATGTCATACCATCTCAACATACAGGCCTCAGGTTTAATGGATGTTTGCTTCCTGAATGAATCTTGTTGGATTGTGGTGGGAAATGAATTGGAAAACTGAATTTTTTCCCCCAGAATAAACTGGTCTCTGGTCTGTAGGAGTGTCTCTGGAACTGGTTGTGACCTGCCACTGTTATTATTTTTAACTCGGAGGTAAAAGATGGAGGTAAGCTTGTACCACTGCAGAGACCACGAGAAGAGGACAAGTGCTGCTCATCTGAGACCAAACTTTGTTGACTTCTTCTGCAGGTCGTCCACACTGCACAGCCGCACATAGCAGACCCTGGAGGGCAGACACACAGCGGCTCATCGTCTCCGTACAGAAACCGAAGCAGCAACGTTTCTGCAGCATCGTCAGGATGAATGAAAACGACTCACCTTCAGGACGTGTGCCGTTACCAAGTAGGGCAGCACGCTGTCTGGAAAACACACCTTCCTCTGATGATGAGGAGAAGAATTCAAATGGTTTCTACCTGGCTGCTCTGTGCTAAGAGATTAAACTATTAACCATCAGTTTACCTGATGCTGGTTGATGTGCTCTATAAGCCTGCTGCAGTCCACAGTGTTCCTTCCACCTTCACTCTTTATTTTAAGGAACATCACAGCTGGGAGAGACAGCAGAACTCTGAGGAGAACAAAGATTTGGGTCAAAGATCTAATCTAGAGTTTAATGCAGCCTTTAGCCAGGTGGTATCTATTGGGGGGGGGCATCACCTGTTCCAGGTATGTAGATTTCTCTGCAGGCCAAGCTTGGAGGTGATGCTGGCAGAGGATGAAGAGCATCTCTGAGACACAACCTCAAACAGGAAGTCCCAAAGATCAGCTGTGTGTCTACAGCCACCGGAGACGTTGCTCACTTCCATTTCATAAACGAGCTCCTTCAAGAACACAATGAAACGTTTTATGACTTCATTTCACATCTTATTCAGAAACAGCTCTGAGTGACCTGGTCGCCTTATCAACCTAAACAGTATGACCCCCCCCTCCTGTATACACTGGGATCTTTGTGTTGAAGCAGAACCAGGCCAAGACCATCAGAACTCTCAGGGTACTTCCTACTAAACTTTTGATCACATCAGTAAAAGAAACCTAAACGTCATCAAACAGTCAGTGAATGTTGATCTTTCTCATTTAATAATACAACCTTTATTCTTCCTAAAGTTCTGCTGAATTTTTTTCATTTCAAATGTTTAAAATGTTTTTTTTTTTTTTTTTTTTTCGCCAGATTTACTTCTATAGGTTTCTATCTATTCATCAGGCGAGAGGCGGAGGACAACCTGGACAGGTGCCCTGTGTTGGTCAGTCTGCAACCTGTGGCTCTTAGGACACTTTATAATCGCTCTACGTCACTTTGGCTAAAAATCATAAAATATGGATCTACTAACAAATGTAAGTTTAAGTGTTTTTGCTTTAGAATGATTGCATTGAATTTCCATAAACATAAATAGGCTCTAAATATAACAGAAATATATTTCATTGGTCTTTTTTAAAATGTGAAAATTGTGCTTTTTATCTTTATTATCTTTTCCTTTATTTTAAAACCAAAATTTTAAAAGAATGTCTTTAAGAGAGAGAAATCTCTTACTATCAGATCTAAATTGTTTTTTTTTTTTTTTATAAAGAATATGTCATGTTTGTGGCTCTAAATGTCTTTTATTAGCTGGACTAAAGTCAAAAAATGGCTCTCTGGGTTTTAAAGGTTGCAGAGGCCTGATTTACAGACCGGCTAGTCAAACAGTCATGATTCTGGACTGTTGGCAGAAGCTGGAGAGAAACAACAAGTTTACAGATAATAAAAAAACAAAAAACATTATATTTATGGGATGGGAGTTTTGATTTTTCTATATTGGCTTTTCTTTTTACTCCACTTCTATTTTTCATATCAATCCAGTCATGAAAGCTTCTCTACTCAAGAGTCTCATAATAATTGCTCGTGGCTTGTTGAGGTGTTGGATGCTCGGTGTCTGCAGGCATCAAAGCGTTTCACACCTGCAATCTGGACAGGAGGTCCGGCAAACACGTTCCTGACAATCCTGCAGAACAACTTGTCTTTTCAAGGCTCAGGTCCCTGTTGGCATCAAATAAACAACAAAATTAGGCTTTAAATTAATCATTTTTTAAATAATATTACATCAATTATTATTAAACACCATATATTCTTCTTTCCCTTCTAGAATTTGATCATTTTGGACACATGAAAGCCTTTATAGTCTAATTAACAACTGATAGTGAGAACAAAGGTACAATAAAGCATGGCCATTGAAACTGGTTGATTTAGAAACCAAAGGTCAGAGAATCTGTAGGCTTTTTCAACTGGTACCTCTCCAAATTACATCAATGTAGGAAACATGTTTTTTCCCAAAATGTACTTATTTAATCCCTGGATTTCTTATTTCCCTCTTCTTCCCTTACTTTACCTCTTAAATTAGGTAAAACCAAGTCTATGGAGTGATTGCAATCGAATCATTCCAGCATTATTTTAGTCCGCAAAATTCTATTTGGTTCATTTCCTGTTCATTTTTATATTTCAGCATCTGGAGCCTCCCTATATGGACATTTTTAAATGTAAAAAACGAAATGTAAGAGCATGGAATGAGATTTCTTGGTACCTTAATGGCTGGTCCATGATGGCATTTAACAGTTGAGAGCAGAGCTTCTTTGTGTCTCCTCCACAGCCTCCCTGCTCCTCTGGACGAGTCAGATAGACCTCCAAGCAGACCCACTGCTGATACTCCTGCCTAGAAAAAAGAAAAAAAAAAAACAACAACCCACTAATCCTTTCCTTAATACTCCATAAAAGTTTGAGCTGCATGGCATTTATATCTATGGTAGGATGATACTTTTTTTCTTTGATAAATCATTTTCCTGCACTAGTTATTCACATCTGATTCAGATGCATCCTTAATGTGATTTCCACCTCAGTCAGGAGGCAACACATGTTCTTTGTAGGGACTTCCTGGAAATCAACAGCCCACATATGCTCTACTAGCAGCAATGATTCAATAACTTCCCTCAATCTCACTGCTCTATGCAGACGCTCTGCCTGCACTGATACAGTTTTACTCGTCCCGGCAAGCAGAAAGCTTACGAGGTTCCAGGGGAGGCCGACTTATAATCTGGTTAACTCTTCTAATTATCAAACTGACCAGCAAGGAACAATCAAAGACCTTAAAAGAGCATTTAACTTCCTGATGATTCAGACCAGCAGGTAAGAAGCATCCTGTATATTATACATGCTCCCCATCCACATGTTAACATCTCATAAATAAACAGTTTACATGTACATCACAGGACTTAATGTTGTAGATGCACTTTAATACATGACAGATCTGTGTGTTTGTTTTTATTTGTTTTCCCTTTATATTAGTTACAGCTTATAGTTTGTTTAAGTTAGTCATTTCATTTAGGAGCTGCTGTTACAAACTAGTTGGAGGAGGTTTTTTAAAGGCTGAAGGGGGAAGTTTTGTTATTTCCAGTTAATTTTATTCAGTTAATTTTGTCCCTTAAATATTGACTTATTATTTGTGCTAACTTAAAGTTAGTTTTGCTTTATTTGTTTAATGTTTTAGCCAATTGTTTTTTATATGTTTGTTCCCTGTTATGTTGCGTCTCCCTCATGTGGTTGATTTAGGTTCCTTCACTCCTATCTAAGCAGCTTCTACTCTTCATTTGCAGGGTTAGTTTCTGTTCACTTGTCCTCAGTTAAATTGGACCCAAATTTGTTATTTATCCTTTTTTGACTTATTCTTGTACTAAATCTTTAGGCTTTTTTCATTATTTCTGGAATAATTAAATTGAACTTTTTCTACTTTGAACATTTTATTGTTCTCGTTTGAGTCTGATCCCTCATAATCTGTGACAACAAGCTGCTGCTGCCTCAAACTCTGAAAATATTTTCTCTGGGAAACAGATTAGTAAATAAATATGATGCCACTAAAAGTGCATATAACTAATTAATGTGTTGTCTTAACCAATCAGTCTGTATGATTTGATTAAACTGAGTCCTTAATGACATATGCTGTGAAATGGCTTTATATGAATAAACTGAAGTGAAGTTGGAAGCTTCAGGTATCTGTAAAATTAGACCAGTAGGTCCAAAGTTCTGCTCCTGAAATCTTCGGTGGTTTTTTGTTTTTCCTTGATGTCAAACAAAGAGAGATTTTTCTCAAGCTGTTCTGAGTTAAACCATCAAAGGGTCTAAAGATTAGGAGCTAAAGAGCTAAAGGGAGCTAAAGATTAGGGTGATGGTGAGGAGCCCTTTCAACCGAAAAGATCTGGAGCTTTTTAACAATAAAAATAAAAAAATCGGAACTTAAGAGGAACCGCAGAAGGTAGTAATGGTGATTTTTCTAGTAATTGATGGGAAAGTGATAAATATTCAGTAGTGTGAGTGTGAATCATACCGCTGAGTGTCTGACAAGATGTCTTCATGTCTTTGGACTCTAAGCTCATAGTTCAGCCACTCTGAAAAACATAACTGGACAAAAACAACACTTCATTAATATTATTGGGGTCAGTCATGAAAACTAATCTGACAAAAAACAACAGATTTAAAAGCCAGTTCGTTTTTCAATGGCTTAAATTTCTTATAAGATGAGCAAACTTTTTCAATTTAAACAAATCATCAGAATATTTCTTATGCTGTAAGTTTAGATTCACTACTTGGAACATTCCCATTAATATAGAAACCCATAAATTAAAAAGAAGAGGTTAAGCTTCACTTCTCAGCTTCAAACCAATAATTCAGCAACACAGAAGGAGAGATCTGATCTCACCATATACTGTGGCATCTGCTCCAGCTGCTGGAAGGCAGCATGCCTCCAGAGATGCAGGACAGTCTTCTTCCAGTTACTTTGGTCCTGTGTGATGTTGCTCCATAGAGGGTCTGAACCTTCCTGCTGTTCATCTGGGCAGACAGAGACCGAGCTTCTTCTGGCCTCAGGGAACAGCCTTGGGATGAGATACAACAGCTGGACAAAAATAAACAAACAAAAAAAACAGCAGTTTTTTTGTTTTCAGAGACAGGATTAGAGATATGTTAAAAAAAGAAAAACGGTTATACACTACTCAAAAAAATTAAAGGAACACTTTGTAATCAGAGTTCAGCATCAAGTTAATTAAACTCCTGGGATATTGATTTGGTCGGGTCAGTAGCAGAGGGGGTTGTTAATCAGTTTCAGCTGCTTGGTGTTAATGAAATTAACAACAGGTGCACTAGAGGGGCAACAACGAGACGACCATCAAAACAGGAATGGTTTTAC
>JAUZNJ010009059.1:6536-43854 GCA_034780135.1 Jordanella pulchra
CCCAAAAAAACATAGTAGAAACAAAAGAAGAAAAACATCATGAATGTCTTTGAGTCTTCTTTTTTAAAGTTTTTTGTTGTTTTTTAATGTTTAAATCTATTCTTCAGAAATATTGTTAATGGTCACTAATTAGGGTTGTTCCAATTTCTTTTGTTTAGGTTATTTAAAACATAATTTTTTAACAGAGGCAAAGATTTTAGGATATAAATATGTACTTCTCACCTCGTTATTAGCAACTACTACGGTGCTAGAGTAGAAAGTAATTACAAAATGTATTGTATTGCTCTTGATAATACTCTAAAGATTCTCTATGGGATTTTGTCAACTCAAATTTACTGGTTATTCAGCGGTCATTAAAGCAGCATACTGGGCAGTATGGTGCGAAGTTGTGCTGGGTAAAACAAGTCTCCATAAATCTTGTCAGCAGAAGAAAGCATTAGGTGCTCTTAAATTTCCTGCAAGACAAGCAGTGCTTTTGGACTCAGCAGACCAGCACCAGCAGATGCAAGGCTCCATAGTGACTGACTTCTTTCATCTGCTGCCTTATTGATGGTTTTCCATAGAAACTCATTACAGCTTGCACACTGAGTTTTTACATGGCATACCTACTTTCCACACACCTCCTCGAAGCCGAGATTTGAACCCTCAAGTCTCCTCAACCAAAAGAGGAACAAGGCTGAATAGGACAATTTAAAAACATCCCACTGGACCTCCAGATGTTCGGATTCTGTACCTCTGCAATTTACCTAAACACTCTGGGACCTTGACTTCCAAAAAAACACAAAAATTAGTGGTAATCTTAATAGATGACACTAATGAACACTAGTACAATGCTTTTCGGCTGCTTTGGCATTTCTGACGATCCCTTTGGTCCAGGATTAACGTAACACAAGAACAGAGAGAGCTGTAACTCATGCTCAGGATACTGTGCATAGAGGCTTAGCTCTGACTCCACTGCCACACTTTTTCCTTTTACTTAACTTTCCATTATATGCTCAATCCCAGCTGCCTTTTTATAAGGACCTTTTTATAGCCTCCCCTCTGGATGGAGGGTACTGTAACATAACATGTGTGCTAGACAGCTGACAAGTCATGAACTTTCCTGACGTTTGAGTGAGACATAAGATGGTAACATAACATTTCTGTATCAAAAGGTTTTAGTGTTTTGAATATTTTTTTAAAAGTCTATTAGAAAATTAGCTATTGATTTTGCTAAGCTGTAACTTATAGTCAACATAAAACGGCCTTCTTTTAATATGTCACTCTCGACATAATGATCAATATTACCGGAGTTTCGCTTTAACTTATAATACAATAATAAATATATTGTAAATATGATATCATAATTTATTGGGATGCACAGAGCATCGGCTAAAGCATGAAGCATTTCTCAGGTCTTTGCTGACTTCATATGCTGCTCTTTTGTTGGTGTTGTTTTATTTTCTATACTTGCTGCTGTTTGCTTAGGCTTTAAACTGTTATGGCTACGTACATGGATTGGGCTAAAAATAAATTAAAAAGCAGGAAGATTAAAGAAATAATATATCGACAAAAGACCTTCAGAAACTCTTAAGAAATATCACTCAAGGACACCCTAAAAGATTAGAGCAAAGCCTGATTCCTTCGAGGGAAAGTCAATTAGGTTGGTTTACAGCATTTGTACATTGTTAACACTTATTAGGCTTTCACTATATCTGCTTATTCTCCTTATAGTTAAGAGGGAGAGATAAGCAATCTTTGCTAGCATAGGGCACCTTAAGACAAACTATTCACCTTAAAACTCAAGTCAGTGACTATTTTCACTCCTTTAACCGACAACAGACCACATACTTTTTGCCTTAAACATTTCAATCACTCTTATAGCCATAAGAAATACAGCCGTTTATGGAATCATGTGCAAGAATTCACTTTACTGACTTGGACTTTGTGTGTGTGTGTTTCTGTGCTGCCCTCAATCATATGCTGCCTCCATAAAGTGGTAGTCATCCATCAAAACTTTGAAACCCCCCTAAACTTAGCTCTGCTCTGTCTTAGTGATATATGGACTTTTCTAGTTTTATAAAATCTTGCATCTTGATGCACAAACGGCAAATGAGAAGTTTTGAAACTGCAATTTAACAATCCAGTTGCTTGGCATCCTTCTCACTTGACAGTATGTGAGTAAAATTTGAAGAATAGTTGACCTACTGCAAGTGGAACATCTATAGGAGTTAATAAGACATGTCTTCGAAAAAAAAAAACCTTTCTGGTATTCAGAGTCTCATTGTGCTACATGTTATTTATAGCTAGGTTGTTTAAAAAGCTTTGCACTGTCATGGCTTCCCTCAAAAGCCTCCAGGGGATTTGAGGATGGATTATGCGTTTTTTCAAAGTGAAACACATCCACGAAGACCACCAAGAAGTAGTTCCAGCTAGATTGTTATCATTTTAAGGATTGTGTACAAGGATACATCCAAGACAGCAGGGTGCATGTGAGAGCTTTTACTTTGTGTTTCCATTCATTCGCTATCCCTGCCAGCCCTCAGCATAGCAAGTCAACGCTGCACAGCGTACTTCTAAAATAGAGATGGTAGGACATGGAGGATGCATTTGCATTACCCTGAGAGAGTGACAGAGATGAAGAAAGAAAAAAAGTGAACAGTCTCACCCCTCTGGGGCGTAAAAACTCTCTGATAACATTCAGGCCGAGGAGCAAGGACACTTCTCCTTACAGATGACTCACTGTGAGTACAGTGCATACAGCAGTGCAGATTGGACCCCAGCGGCCATCCGAAGATGCATTTGACTGCTTCAGCTGGATGTAATGGAGGTATGAGACAGTATTTTATATGCATCAATATTTGATAACACAAGCCTTACATGTAAAAAGACGTTGAAAAATACAAACGGAGAAAAATCAGAGCAACAATTGTCAAATGATTTAGCATTCAGTACCATTTATGTTAGATCATAAAGTTAAACAAAGTTCAACACAAATTGGAGATGGCATCAGTAAGTTTGTAGAGCAGATGGGAATTGGTCTTTAAAGCTGGGGCCCAGAGTGCTAAGGGGTGTCAGAAAACTGAGATATGTTTTTTTAATCATTAAAATCTTTGACTAATATGTAATTTTACATGAAAACCAACTCTCTCTCTCTCTCATAATATATCTATATATATATCTATATATATATAGATATATATAATATATATCTGTATATATCTATATATATATCTATATATATATAGATATATATATAAGCCACAGCCTCGCTTCTGCCTGTGAGCCCCAGGGCAGCTTTGGCTACAATTGCCATCATCAGTGTGTGAGTCAGTGAGTGTGTGAATGACTGAATGCAGTGTAAAGCAGATTGGTCAAGTCTCCTGACGTGAAAAAGTACTCTTAGCGTATATGTATAGTATCTTAGAGTACACACACACACATACACTCACACACACACATATATATAAATATATAAATATATATATATGTGTGTGTGTGTGCGTGTGTGTAAAAAACAAATATATATGTGTAATAAAAAAAAAAAGGCTTGAAGCCTCTGCACTATGACGCAACGAAGTGGAAATGCATTGCTTCATCTACTTACATGTTCCTCTCCATTTATTCATAATGAATGTTTATCTCACACTGAGGAAAATGGATTTGGAAAACTAGTCTGAACACTTATGACTCACTGGATAAACAACTAAACGTGATAAAACCTCCTACTGGTCTACCTTTACCTCGAGATACAAATGAAAAGGGAAGAAATAGTGGAAAAAATCTATGTTCTTCAAAGACTGGGAAAGGGGCTCTTAGAAAAAAACAAAATGTCCTTAAAGTTTGATACTAAGAAAAAGCAATAAAAATGTTGTAGAAAAGTTACATATTACATACTACATTTCACATCTTTTAAACTATCTAAATATGAAAGACATTTAGTGGAAAAGTGCATTTTTAACATGAGTCAAAGAGTACCAATCTGGATTTGCTATTTATGTTCACCCGCTGTTCTAAAATGAATTAGTAAATTTTTATTTTGCTGTGTATCTGTTTTCCTCTGGGTACAAAGTCGTCTTCCTCCTAAATCAGCCAAATTCAGAATTAGGTTTCGAATCAGATAAAACACAGCAATGGTGAATTCATTTGTTAACTGTTTTAGACTGCATGGCAGTTATGGTTTTAAGGCAAGAACTGTCGCTCCAGATTTTGTGGATATGTTTACCTACAAGGGATTTTCCATAAGCAGCATTGAGTAAGGTGGGTTGAAAGGTAAGGAGCTCCAGCATGAGACTAGAAAGCACTAGAAATAAAACTACTTTCAACTAGAAAAATCACTAACGGGGGGGGGGATCTCCACCAAGCTACAAATGTTGCACCATTTTGTGACTTACACCTATTGCTAAAAGTTGCACACAATCTGTATCATTACCAATTTTAATAAACTGTTTGTATCAGGTGAACCTTTGGTAAAAGTTTTTCTTATCATTACTTTTGAAGTTACCTTGTACACACAGACAAACACACACACTCCTAAAAAAAAAACTTCCTTGGCAGAGGTAATGATTCTGTCACAATGATTTCATGTGGACAGGCCACACCTAACAGGAAGTACCAGCTTCTGTAATTTGGTCAAGTATGACAAACCCCCATTACATTTTAAAGTGTGTTTTTTATCAACAAAATGTGTCAATTCAGCAAAATGTCCAACCTTTTTGTTATTTACAAAAAGTTATTACAGTCATAGTGTTAGTGTGACAGTAACAAGCTACTAACTTGGTTAAACAGTCTGGCGATCCCTAATCTAAAGTTCTTGCAGCCCTTCTTATGAAGCAGACATTTGATTAATTGGCCATGATGTATTTTAGTGCTGGATATGAGCAGGTGACAAACCAAAAAATAGATTAACAAGGATAAAAACAGTGGGCAAAAAAAAAAACCAACAGACAACCGAACCATGCTGTAAATGTTAGTAGGAGTATTCATTTTAGTTTAATTTAATTTCAGTTGAGGTTTTATTTGAATCTTTACCTCATCTAGAAGCGGACTGGCAGTTAGGACCATCACATAAGCAAAGGAGGGTGGTGTGTTGCTCTTTGGTTATTAAAGCTGGAGATGAAGCCTTATCTTAGCCCCTACAACCTTACTGACTTAAACAGTGCATGACTCAGTCTGGTAAGGCTCAATACTCTCCAATCTAAAACAGACCAGACCAATCACAGCGCAGGAGGTGGGTCCATGTAACAGCACTTTTCTGTAACCATAACAGTCAAAATTGCAGCAGCAACAGAGTAATGTTTGATGATCCTTATTATTGTTATTTCCCAAAAGAGCTGTTTAAATAGTTAAAATTCAAACAACTGGCTGCATCTTTTTTAAAAAAACATGTTTTTGCGCCACAACTGATTAGTTCTAAACTCTTCCCACTGAGTCTGTTAGTCTCGCCTTTAAAAACGAGCTTTATCTGCTCCTCTGCACTGTTGACATGCACATGGCTTAAGTCTGTATGCCTGGCCAGACTAGAGTTCTCTACCATTCCTAGCTGACAACTGGTCCATGCTTAAAATGTTACCACCAAAAGTTTAAAAAATATCTGCTTTATAATGTTGTACATGAATTAATATAAAATTGGGTGTAAAATATAACAAAATTTACTTTAAAGCTACATGTTTTAATCTGTCTACTCAAACACTTTCTGAGAATTTCATAAAGGAACTATAAATCATAACTGAATGAGTTATTTAACTTTAACTTATGGTATTGCAAAGTCATTCCTTGATTTTCCTCCCTTGATAATTCATATACGTAATCACTGTTTAAAACTCTATTTACCACTCCATAAAGCACAGTTTGGTTAGCTAAGACTGATGGCCCACCAGCATATAGCTTCACTGTTTCATTAAGATAACAAATCAAAGTTCTCATTAAAAGTAAGAGTTCATTCTATATTAGGATCATTCCAAAATAACAAGTCCATTAAACTTTATGGAGCTAAAAGGCTGCTTAATCTCTTAAAATAAGAACAAAACAACAGTGATGATGCACAGTCAATTAATCCTAATTCATGAAGTTTAAAGGTCCTTTATTTTGGTAATTATATTGCTTTCTCAGAGAAAAACTGACTTTGCATCTTAAAAAAAATCAGTCTGTCCCCATTGGGTTTATTAAGATGTGCCACTTCTCTCTTCTTCCTAGAACTGCAGCAGATTGAGAAAACCAGGCCATAATACCAGCCCTGTTTTTGCCCTTCTCAGTCACATTAATTCCAGCATGTAGCTTCAAAAGAGTCTGACCCAGAATAATCACTGTTTTCCAGTTAGGGTCAGCAGACATGTCCTGTGAAGAAAGCAGAGCTCTAGTAAGGTATCACTACACCGTTGAATTTAGAAAGAGCTCTTTGTAAAACTAGGCAGAGCATTTTATTAGCAAAATTAACTTAGAATTATATTACAAAAGAAAACTTAATTTACAGATATACAAAAAAATCAAATATTGTCATCAAGCTCATTTAATAAAAAACACAACAGTGCATTTCTAAATCACTTAATTTTTATAAATATTTTAGTACATGAAGTTTCTGCTTCAGCATTCTACCATCTCTTGCATGAGATTTGGAAAGGAGGTTCCAGTTCTTGCGGCTTGTGGTCTACATGTGCAGCAGGCATTTAATAAATTATTCATAATGTCTTTTACTGTCACACATCAGCAGGTGAGAACACACATGCAAGGTCTAAAATTAGTATTTCAGACAAAAATAATAGACAAATAAGGACAGAAACAGTGGGCAATAAACAAACAAATAATACCTGCATTAAAAAATAATTGTAGGACATATTGTGATTTAATTTCCATTAGATGTTTATAGGTATCTTTACCACAACTACTAGGTAATAATGCCAGGTGAAGGATCATATAAAAGAATAATCTAACTTTCTTTGATAAGCCTAAAATAAATTCAAAACATTTTTAATACTTAAAACTACAAGCCAACTAACAACGCGTACAATACCCCTAGTTAATAAGAAGCTAATGTTCTGCTTTATAACCTCTCTCTTATTACTGTACTCTTAAATAAATACTTCTAGGAAACAGCATTGAAGTTGAAAATGCCATCCAGACCATAATTGGTAAAAAAGGGGAAACCTTTAAATGAATAAATGTTTTAAATTTCTTGAGGCTAGGTTTCTGGAAATTGGTGCTGGAATAAATTAAATTAAGAACAGATTCAACAAACTGAATCTTTCTATTAAAATAAATGGTAGAGGTAACTGTTAATTTCTTATCACAGTATTGCTCACATTTATTTGTTAAAGATTTCTACAAAACCCTTAAATGGACATAATCACACATCATGATTATAGAAAACCCCACAAAACACATATATTCATCTTCAAATAAAGACTATACTGTAATAATCTTTCTTCTTGATAATGTTTATGTTTTTTGTTCTTTTTAAATCAGAAAAGAGTTTCTAAACCAGATATAATCACTGTTGTTTGCCATATGCCAGTAGTATTTACTCACAGCTTTAGCTACTATTTAAATGAACATGTTCATTTTGTATTAAGAGCTCTACTTGTGTCGTATCTCTCTTAGCACATCTGATCTTGAACTTTTCCTCTTTCTTTTCCCATCTGCACTGGATGCTGATGATGAGCTTGGCTCAGTGGCTTCCTTGTTTACTCATAGCATGCATGTCAAATATTGTAGCTAGACTTGTTTTGGTAAATGTATACATTTCCTATTTTTGTTTACGAACAAATAGAGAGAAAACAAAGGGGAGTATAAAGAAGTAAGATATAGTAATCAAACAGGGTCTGATGATTTAACTAAAAATCATTTTTAAGCTACCAGAGTGAGCTATTGCCATAGAAACTCGACATATAAAGCATGTGACTAAACCCCTTTAAAAATAAAATCTTGTCATGGTGAACCCGACAGCTGTCAGGAACCCCTGCTGTTTGCTTATCGCCACAAAGTTGAAAAGGCCACTATTCACCTTCTCTAACAAGCCCACTGTCTTTTATAAAAGGCAGACTTCACTGTGAAGAACATGTTATTTGATTTCTCAAGTGCATTTAATACAATTTAGCATGAGTTACTTTGCCAGAAACTCCAGAAGAGTTGGAAGAATCAACAATGGTCTGGATCAAAGACTATCTGATAAACAAAACCACAGTTTGTTAGACAGAAGGATCAACTGTCTAATCAAGTAGTCATCAGCGCGGAAGCACCACATGGGACAGTACTCTCACCATTCCTTTTTATTCTCTACACCTCTGACTTCCAGTACTATACAGAATCCTGTTACCTGCAGAAATACATGCAGGTATCAAAGCTGGACAAGATGCTGAGTACAGAGAGCTGGTGAACAGCTTTGTGGTATTATGTGAAAAAAATCATCTGATCCTGAATGTGAGAAAAACAAGGGAGGTGATTGGTGAATTCAGAAGAAACAGGAACAAGTTGAATCGCGTTAACATCGTGGTAGAAGATGTGGAGGTGTTGGAGGAGTATAAATACTTTGGTGTTCACCTGGAAAACAAACTAGACTGGAGATACAACTGTGAAGCCACCTACAAGAAGGGACAGAGCAGACTACATCCTAAGGAAGCTTAGGTCCTTCTGTGTTTGCAAAAAGATGCTGCATATTTTCTAGAAGTCTGTTGTGGAGAGAGTGATCTCTTCCTCCATCATCTGCAGGGGTAACAGCATCAGAGCAAATGACTTAAATGTTCTAGGAACTCCTCTGGAACCTCTGGAGATTATTTCACAAATGAGAATTATTCATAAAGTGAAGAAAAGTATCTTTTTCATCAGACTGTTAAACAACAGCAGGATGTCTTAAGTATGAGGTTTCTACAGATCTGCTGCAAGACAGATCGCTACAGGAGATCCTTCCGGTTTACAGCTACCATCAGCTGTAACAACTAGTTGAAAAACTATCCATGAGTTACTGGAACATTTAATTTCCCTCTGGGATTAATTTAGTATATTTGAATCGAATTGAACTAAATTAAAACTATTTATAGCCCAGTAAACCTGTAATAGGTTGGCATAATACTGTTATCCTACAGAAACTCCAGTTAGAACAAAATTTTCTGTCAAGAAAATCCCCATAGAAGCGGTTAAAATGTTTTAAATATCAGTGCTGTGTTAGAAAGGAATAATTACAAACTAATATTGACTTACTGATACCAATTAACCCTAGTGCTGGTATTATTATTAATTAAATGCAGAGTTTATCTTAAAAATGTACATATCCCTGTTAAAAAAAAAAAATCTGACAATGAGAAATGTCCAACCTTTTCCTTTTTATTGTGACATTCATCACAATCAGTTGCACTGAACAAAACAAGTCTGTGCAAGGAAGAATTGTAAAAATTAAAAGGTTGCACTAACCGGTTGAGAGAAATTGCAGTTTTATTGGACACACACGTAAAATTAGAGAAGTAAATCCGATCACCATAAAGCTTCAGCCTTTCTTGCATTTTTTTTTTTTAGATTTGCTCATTTGCATAATTTAGATAAGGCCAGAGTTTGCGGAGAGGTTACAAAGGGTCAAATGAGTCTCAATTAAAAATCTGAAAGGCCAAACATCAAAACGAAAGTTTTAAACGCTGATCAGCAATCATAAGAAGGCTATGAATGCTATGATGCAAATAATGTTTTTCTATTTGATTGTAAGGAAAGGTTTAAATTAGGGATTAATGAGAGATTGCTGTAGAGTCAATTACACAATGCAAACAAATATCTACCGCCTCTATCAGCTTATGCAGGAGGAACATGACCTGCAAAGTCAATGACCAGATTCAATCAGCTGGTTTTCCTTTAATAGAAAATTTTAACCAAACTGTTTTATCCAAATGAATTTTCTCCACAAAATGCTTTGAGATGACATTGGGTATAAATTGTGGCTAATCTAATATGGATGTGCAGTGCACTTTTCGTCTTGGTTCAGTGGAAGTAGTTGTAAGTCGGTCTTCCATTTTGTAATTTTTTTTCTTCTTTTGCATTGCTGAATATTGTTTTGTACCAAACAGATTTATTCATTTTGTGAGAATAGATTTCAATATCTGAAGCCAAGTTGTAAGTCAGAAGATTTGGACTATGTAACATTGTATTAAGTTTTGACTAAAAGTTAAAACTAGGAAAGTGATAGAAACTCTACTGAGTGCTGCAGTTTATAGCCTGGAATAACTCTACGATGAAAACATTTCCAAATATTAAAAAAAAAACAAAAAACAAAACAAAAACTGAGCTCTAGATATGAGAGACCCACAATGAGTTTTGAAAATGACTGTAACAGCTTGACCATCTGTCTGCCACCATCTGCATTCAACCAGAGTGGTTAGATGGCTAAGTGTTGTGTTATTATAAAGTCAGTCATTGTCTCTCTTCACTCAAAGCTTCAATAGACATTGTTGTAACCCTTCTGGAAATTTACATTAGACCACAATGACATTTTGTGTAATGTTTGCACAGCTCGAATCTCTTGAAGTGACTAACAAAACATAGGCTTTTACTTAAGAATACATAAGAAGGCTACATAAGAAGGGTAAATTACACAATTTTTATTTTCTTTTATTTTTTATCACTCTGCTTAAAACTTTCTGCATTTACTACGCGGTAAAAAAAACCAAAAAAAAAAAACAAGCAGAAAACCTCAGAAATTAGCGTGTATAGTAATGACAACATTAAAATGGTTATTATTAGGATCTTTTTAAAAAAAAAACTTTTATGTATAGAGAATTCATAAGATAAATATTTAAAATGAAGAAAAGCATTTTTTTTAATGAAACACATTTTAGATTTAAAATACGGTCATCTTTTTTTCTTGCATAAACATGTAGGGAGAAGTTAAAGGTTGAAAGCTGATCTTTTACAAGAAAGGAAAACTACAAAAACTGAAGTACCATTAATGGCCCCACCTAAAAAAACAACAACAATAAGAATAACAATAATAAACTTAAATTAGTCAATTGAATTATTTTTTCTATGCTAAATAGGGTAGGTGCTAAAACAATTTGAACTGCAAATTATGCAATAAATACAAAAGAGTATGCAAAATGCTTACACTAATTCTGCACAGCTTTGAGTTTTTGCTGCATACTGAATTTGTGAATTACGAGGCTACATGACTTATTCAGCCGTTCCATTTAAAACTCAGTTTAACTGGCACTTTACCCACAGCTCTGGACGAAAATATACTCCCGTTGGTGTCACTGAAGGAAAGCTTAAGCACATTCTTAAAGTGGTGCTTTAGATTTAATCTGCCTCAAAAGTCAAACGTTTCACTCAAGGAAATTAAATCTCCTTTCAGTGCAAGTTTCTACAAGCCTTAATGTATCATGGTAAAGCAACCTTATTGAAATGAACAAGGACATCTGTTGTGCTACAACATTACAACCTCTCGAGTCTCTTCAGGACCTTTCTTATTCACTATCATTCTCACGAGCAGCATGATTTTGCAGGGTTATCAAATAGAAGACCATAGTTATTTAAATCCACCCATACATTATTATTCCTTTCTACTTTCTTGGCATTATTATCATTTTGCATTTTAGTCTTGCAAACCTTTTTCACAGCTTTTTCAACTTGTCATTCACAAGATATATTACACAGCTAATATTAATTCTACGAGAAGAAAAGGAATTAGGACGAATATGAGAATACTCTAATTTAAAACGAGCTACAACTCTACACACAGTACTTCATCTTTTTTGTTTTACTACTACTTAACCCTTTAAAACTCTACTCAACTCTAATTTGAGAAAAAAAAAGAATTTGCTAAAAATTACTTAATGGTCCAGGCTAAAATGTTAAATATGATATGTACATGATGTATACATACAATTATGTAATCTAATCATTAATAGACAACACTTCTCATTATTATATCATTATTAAAAGATAAAGGCGTAGGGAAGCCTGCATATCTTTCTACATTGGGCCAGAAATATGATTGAACATGTATAAAAATACAAGTCCCCCTTTTCTCTTGTCATAAACAAACTAATAATTTACAGCCAGCTAATGATAAACTGTCTAAGACATAAATTACCATAGTCAAAAAGATTTTAATAAATGGTTGGTCTGCTTGAATGTGCTGTCTGCGGTTCCTGACTGAGTGACCAGTTGGGTAAAAGCTCCTTTATGTCTCTCATGAGATAAGAAACAGCACATATCAAAAGAGTGCTTCAGATAATTGTGTCAAGAATCTTGTAACCATTCTGATTGTGTTGTCTCTATAAAGTGCCTTGAGATGATATATGCTGCGAATTGGCACCACATAATAAGCTGAGTTGAATGAAATTGCAGTGGTTCTATGAGCTAAACTGTTCATCCACTAATTCTAAAGCTTGTTTATATTCTTTCTAGTAGATATGGGTAATTAATAGCATTTACAATATAAGCAAAAATGAACAAAATTGAATTTATAAACTGCAGACTCACCCTATTTTCATCATATTACAGTTTTAAAAAGTACGACACTGATCCCTTAGCAAATTCTCAGTCATCTGGGTCATGCCAGCAAAAGCAATGGACTCTTGGTGAGTTTTTCTGAATATGTTTAGACACCTATCCCAGAGTTCTTTAGTATTTTCATTTGAAGCAAGTTAAAGAGCATGACATCTCTGCTTTCTCTGCTTTTCCTCATCATAGCAGCGTCATCTGGTCTGTTCCTGTTTGTCTGTGACACCATCCTCAGAAATATCAGCTGGACTCCTGCCATCAACACTTTTGTTTATAGATGATGGAGCTTGGCCGGTTTTTCAGTGTAGTCCTATTTCTCTTCCTAACTGACTCTTCATTCATCTTTACCTGTATTAATAATTGTATGAAGTCTGTGTTTTCACTTTGAAAGTTTTCTACCTAAGGAAAACCAGATGACTGCATCGACTTGTTAACTCTTCAGCAAGCCCTCACACCAAGCATGCATGTAGTGACAGTGAAGAGGAAAACATCCAACAGAACCAGGTTCATTGTGGGCAGCCATCTGCAGAGGCCGCCTGGAGTTCAAGGAGATAGAAGCAAAAATGCAAAAACAAGAAAAGATATAAAAAATACTATTAACTAGATCCACAGGCGGCCCAGGAAAGACACAGCCAGGCAGACAAGGTCTGAACCAGTTCCCATGTTGGAGGACAAAGAAAGGACAAATAGTAAGGGGACAGACTTGATGCAGTGCAAGCAGCCAGTGTGGAGATTAACTTTGAAAGACTTGCACAAATTAAGTTAGGAGACAGGATAGTAAAAACAGTCTCAAGTGTATTAAATGAATATAAAACCATTAAATGAACCATTCAGTCATTGGATGCGTAGTTAGCTGGAGGCTGAACACCCGCTCTCCACAGACTCAGTGGTATCATCCTTCGGTTTGACCCCGTACAGCCAGTCCTTAATGAGTACTTGCTTTCCAACTGCTCCCCCCTCCCACACATTGTGGTTTGTCAAACAGAAGGATGACGACAGTAAAGCCCTAAAGCGGAAACATCTAACCCAAAAATCACCCCACTGCGGCAATTTGGTCCTCATTTTAAGAATCTATCATTTGAAGCTTTTTCTTTTGATTTCAGAGATCTGTTGGTTTGTATTTACACAGATACGGTTCAATGTGTTTTACTCCCACAAAGTCTTCTAGTATTTCTTTTTGTTAAAATAAACCATTGGAAAGTAAGAGCATTTTTGTGTTTTGCCTCCAACCCCCTACCCACCCCCCAAGATCACATACTTTGGAACTTACTGTGCAATTGCTAATATGTGTTAAGTTTTAGAACAGATCAATACGTATCCATTATTATTTCTTCGTTATTACTTCACAAAATCAGCTATCTCAGTATTTAATTTGCCTTTTGACCATGACAGACGTTGCTTTATGACTCCAGCAGCCAGGTCACCTCTGCTTAATGCAGCTTTTTCTTAGGGTTCACATCTTCAGGTACTTTTAACTGTAGGAAAAATAACATTTCAGCTATTTAAAATCTTGGTCTGTGCCAGGCATTTACACATGCATATATACTACTAATGCTGTACCAAGAAAATAACAGAATTTTTAAAACTTAACAAATGACCAAGTGCTCAGGGTCTTTGCTGACATTACCCACTGATTAGCCAGAGTTTAAACATAGAGCACATCATTGAATTATCCTGTATAAAACAGCTTTTATTAAGTTAACAACACCTTTAAATTATGTATGATGTTCAATGTTTTCTTTGTCCCCAAAGAAAAAAGAATATTTTTTTTGATCTCCTAGTGCTACATAAGTATTGTATCATGTTGTAGCTTTAAGATAAATGATTTCTGAGGTGTGATATCTTCTAAAGCAATTCCTCTCTGTAGGCAAAGCAAAACACAGATGTACAAAGGTCAGAGAGATTTGTAGAGCTTATTGTGAACCAGAATAACTTTGTAAAATTCATATCTATGAAGCAAACATCTGTTATGAGGTAAGGTGCTTGTTTTGCAGAAGACTTAAAAGACAAATTTAATCTCTTTACTTTGACAAATACCATCTACATGTCGTTGTGCAGGAGACACTGATTCTGGGGGGGCAGCAGCTGATCTAGCTGAGGTGGATATCTTGTATCACCCAGATAAGCTCAACGGTTTGCTTTCTGTGGACTTCCAGAGATTTATGGATTGCTTCTATGTAGCGGGCCACTGGGAGGGGAGTATTATATGAAATCATCCAAATGTCCCAGTAGGGTTCAACACACAACAAAACACAAAAATATTTATTCATGTAAACACACTAGGACTTCATCTTAGCCTTAAAGTCAAAGCTGTAACAGCTGCTACTATGGCTACAGTATAAAAACTGTACCAAACTGTGACCAAAAATCAGGTTAAAGGTAAAAATAAAAAGGATGAAAACAGCATAAAATGGTGAGGTTATAATAAATCCCTGTATTTGGTTGAATAGGAGTACAGGACACAACAGCCAAGGGTTTTGCATCATCCCATTAATTACTCCCACTGCACAATTTCCTCCAGCACTGTGTATCTGACCCACATGCTCAGAAAGAAACGGCTTAAGAGAAACGGGGTGAATAAGAAAACAGAAAAACTAGAAAATTGCTCCAATTATAAAAGCCCTTTGATGTAATAATTTTCACTTTGCCCTATGCCACAGTCCACATCAATTACCACTTAGATGATAAAAACAAAACAAAGCATTTATTAAATAGTATTTCAGCCGAGCAGTGGGATTCTCCATATGGAGCCATTTAATGGAAAAAGTTGAGTGATGGATAAATCTGATCCTTTATAGAAGCGCCATTGATCCAGTAAAAGGTCAATATAATAATCAGGTAAGGTTTAAGCACCGTCCCAACAAGGTACAATGTATTATTTAGTAAAAAAATACACAAAATGGTGATTATAATATAATGATTGTTTCAATTTAAGATTAAGGCCAGGATTTTGATGGACAGACAATGTGTTGATGGGCTGTAGTTGTAACTTTTATAGCATGCTGAAAACATTATGAATCAGAATGTTGTTGTTTTTTTAATTGTAAATGTAAAAACTAACTAGTGACCAGGTTTCATTAGTAGCGTCTCAAAGGATCGGATCTTGACAAAGTGCAAGGTGTGAACTGTCAGGGCTGCCAATCAGGCACAAGATTTATCTAACATCAGCAGCACATTGTGAACCATTTGCTGATGCACACAAGATGCAGATTTGGGTCATTAAGCAAATTTAAGAGCAAAGCAGTAAAGATAAAAGCAGGGATATAGGCCCGCAGGCATTTAGGAAATGAGGCAAACATTGGCATAGGTATATCTAAATAGTTTTAAATAATAAAAAATATGAAAACTTTAAACATGCAGTTTATAAACATCACGTTCAGAGCAACATTATTACATTTTTTGAAGAACTTTGTCCTTAATTTTTTGTTTTTCTTTTTACATCTTGTTATCTCAAAAGATTTAATTTTGGACTCTTGAAGAATAATTTCTCCTAATTTTTGAAGATTTAATCAAAAATATCATTTATAAATTACTCTCTCAAATTTGTATCAAATGTCCATATAATTAAAATAGTGTGTAAATAAACAATGAATCGACCTGCTATCTGTTTCTGAATGCCAAAATCTGAAAAGGAAAGATAAAAAACAAACCTAGGCATCCTCTACCAATTTAGACACCACCCAAACAGTTCTGTGTGCATCCACACCACTATGGATATGGTACAGTACTAAAACATATTCAACAAACCACAGTTGGACACTCTTACTTTGTGTCTTTAATGATCATATGAGGATAACCTGTCATAGTCCACCTGGATTTGACAGACTGCTAAGCACAGGGTGGTAAGAACGCATTTACAAGCACACACACACAGAAACACTCACATAGACACACGCCCCTAAAGCATAGGATCTCAGAGAAGCAACACAGCCTATTTCACTACAAATTAGGTTAATCACGCTCCAGAGAGGCCCAGTTAATAACCCTCATAGAGACTATTAAGATGTCACCTAAATCATAGGACTATCTGGATATCTGATGCCCCCTCTCAGTCATAGGGGCCATGTTTTGCCCTGGAATTCTTGTGAAAGCTAGTCCTGAGCACAAAGAGTTGGGTCACATACAGTTCAACAACAGCAGAGCGCTGATGTCATAAAACTCTTTTGAGTATTTAGCAGGCCTTGTTCATTATGCCAGTTATATTCTCCAGAATTAGCCCATCAGTCAGATACAAACCACAATTTAATGCAGAGCAAACACAGCATACTCAGCACATGCTCTCTATGAATACTGATATGAGGACATAGTGTTTCAGCTTTTTCAGTTGACGAATCTAAAAAACTTCCTTCGTTTTCTTCCATGTAACCAATGTTTGAGTAAATCTAATATCAGTCCAGATAAAAATTTTGAGACACAACAAGAATCAGTAACCTCTGGGTAACATCTCTACTTTGAGCAAAATTCTTGGGAAAGGTAAAGGGTGTCTCTGTCGGTCATATTATACAGCCACGAGAATCTGAAGCCCAATAGCATCTCCTGTGTGTTAGTTGGATGAGGGCTTTCTGTGTGGAAGCAAAAACCGTGATGTCCATGAAAGATTTAGTGCCGAGATGCAGAGCCTGGCAGAGATGAATGGTGGCCAGCAAACTCAAATTATACACAATTATGGAGAGTTTCATCTTGGATCACACATAAATTTATCTTCCACTGGAATATTCATCATGTGTATGGAGAATACTTTACAATAAGCGGGTATTTTCAGAATTTAACATATTTTTATTAGGTCTGTAAGACAAACATTGCTCACAAACAACTGATTTTTGGGGGGGGGCAGTACAGCCTGCAGCCAAATTTTGACTTTAATAAACCTATTTAGAATATTGCATTAAGTGCATTATTTTAATTTAATTGGCAGGATGAGCTAGCCTATTTGTGAGCAACAAAAATATGAATGATGATACACAGATGTTGCATTATGTTTTTTGTTGAGTTCTAAGCATTCATTCATTCTAATGAACAGATGTTTACATTTATTGGTAACTATAGTAAAGATGAGCAGAAAGGCTAAAAGAAGCATCTGTTATACCAGTTGCATCATCTCGGATACAACATTTGAGAAAACTTTTTCATTCAGTGTGGAAACAACTGCAGGCTGAACTGCAATTACCATTTGTCTCGAATCATTATCTGATTTTAATACCAAATAATAATAAGTTTTAAGTTTTTAGTTAAGGCCAAAAAAATTCAACATAAAGTCACTCAATATTGAATCAATGATATGTTGCTCTTCGATGAGGTCAATATAGCCTTTGGAAGAAAACAAATGGCCAAATGCATCAAAGATTTCTTTTTATTTTACCTTTTCACCTTTTGTTTCATGACAAGAAACCCTGAAAAGTTTTCATGCTTGAATCTGGAAGGCCTCCTAACTGATAGCATTAAATGGATGATATGCAGAACTGCTGACCTCCTAGTCTGCTTCCTTTTGTTAAAGTTCTCTAACAGCATACTAAAGATTTTAGTTTTGCCTCCTTTATCATCCTGCTCTTGATGTTAACAATTTTGGTACTAAAACATGTATTATTTATTATTATGGACCCAACCTCCCTTCTAGTGAATAAATGTACTCAAACTAAAGAGCCAGTGTCAGATAATGATGCTGCAAAAATATCAGATTCTCTTTAAGTTAGTGTCAACATGGATCTTAGACGAATTATATATGACATATTTGTTTGTAAAACACATGTATCTAATATTAAATGGCAAACAAGAATGTTTATTACAGTTATAACAGCATAATTTCAGTGAGGTAATTTAAAGTATGATCAAATTTGAATATCAGGCCTTTTTTTACTGAGAGTCTTAATAAGTACTTGCCCAAATACATGATAAATAATATATTGAGGCTCAGTTAAAGGTGCGGTGTGGAATTTTTTGGTTATTTTTCCATCGGTTCCTTTTTATTTGAATTTTCTAAATCAGTGCTCTAACATTTACGCCCACATATCTTCGTTCTGCGGGCAGTTTGTTCTTTATCTGCTCCAACAGGTACAGTTGCTGTTTCCACACATGCTCATAGTTCACAACTCCCTCTTTCTTTTCCACACAAACAAACACATTACAGACGGTAAAAATTTTCCCTGGGAGGATCCATTTACCATCACAGACTGATAATGCCTGACAAGAGCAAATGATGCAAGCTTTCAGTCACTATCGGAGACAAAGAGGCTTACAACTTATAACAAGCTGTAGAGATAGCACCAGTTGCCGCTTCTCCAGGCATTTCTATTCAATTCTGCCACCCCCCACATACACACACCACCTCTCAGCAAGTGCCAAAATATATCCTCAAAAAGGGAAACTAATCTATTTGAACTTTAGACCATGCAAGATCTGAAACCATTTCATCATCTTATGCATCTGCTGCTCTGTCGACGCCATGCACTGCCATCACCCTGTGCGGTCAGTTTAGGATGTGGGGTGTGTGTCATGCATAATAAATATAGGGCTGCAAACGAGCAGGAATTAGATATGCCAGGCAGGAATGAGATTTGGCATGTGGTTACAGAACCTGAATAACATTGGACTGTTGCTCATTCAGGAGAACATACTTACAGCTAATTTATTGCAAATTTATATGTCAAGTTTTGACTGCTCATTGTAAACATCCTAAGAAGGTTAACCTAAAATGCCTGCTTTTCATCCTTTTCATAAACATAGGAGAAGGTCCTATAGAAAAGCCCCAAATTAGAAAATAATATCAGTTGAGTTCAAGGCAAGGCAAGTGCCTTTAGATTGCATATTTAAGTAGCAAGACCATTCAAAGTGTGGTCATATCAAGCTCGGAGTCTTTTCTTTAGTGTTTTCCAATAAAATACAATTTTCAACCCAAGTTAAAATTAAATAAGTGAACAGCATATTGCTAATAACAAAAAAGAAACTTTTAAAGTACAAACCTCATCAATGTTAAAAATTAATTTTAAATGAAATTATATATCAACATAGGGATACTTAATTACATTTTATTTAACATCTATGAAGTTACCCAATAAGCACTTAATAATTGCATCTTCCATATGTTTGGTATCACGAGTGGGGCGGAGTTGCCAGGGTTAACCTTGCAGCTCTGAGCGCGCTGGTTCCTGTCCGCGTGTGAGCTGTGCTGTTGGCGACCCCTAGCGTCATCGACGTCAACATTTCAAAATGTTTTCTTCAGAAAAACACTGTTTTATAAATACTCCCTGTTGTCAGAACTTGTTTATGAATAAACATAATCTGAAAGCCGTTCTCTACCTTTCTACTTTGTCTGTTTATAATAGACCTAACACCGAGTGAATCTTTAATTCCTATCGACACTTGGTTATAAGTTGCCGTGGCGTAGGTTTTAAAACTGAGATATGCTGTGAAGAGAGTCAAATTTTTAAAAGAATGTGGAAAAACGGTCTATCCAAGCAATGTGTCACACTATTAATCTCGCTATTTCAATTCGCAGCAAACAGATCTCACCTGCGCGCAGCGCTCCTTTTTATCCACATCTTATCTCGGCTACCGAATCCGCCTCAGTCCTCCAGGTACCCTCCCATTTGGACGGCTTTCCACCAAAGTCTGGGGCTAATTCTGGTTTCTAGAGACAAAAGCACTCAAGTGACGGACCTTACTCCAGCTGTCAGCGCCAGCATGGTTGTTTTAAGCCATATCCTTCAACGTGGCGCACATCGAAATCCTCCAAGAAGGCGGACAAATCCCACAAAAAAATTAAGAAAATGCAAGAACAATTTTCAGTTTGCTCAGAAGTTCTTCATATGTTCTGTCCTCTTCCTGGTTATTAATTAAAAGCAAAGATGGACAGGTGAGCAGGTGCCCTCAAACTTTGCCTCACCGCAAAATCATTCATACCTGTCCTCCATCGGAAAGAACAAATGTATAAGATTCGAGGAAAGGAGGGCAAGTTATTGGCTGCTTCATCACTGTACTGACAGCACGCTGCTTACATTGTTGAGAGGCAGATGAACGTCCAAGAAAAGAGAGAGAGAAAAAACACTGAGAGCGGAAGATACGGATGCACGGATGATCCAAGTCAGCAGCGCAAGCAGGGGGTCCTCATTATCTCCTCACATCTTTGGAGGTGTTAAGGGTTGAGGAGGGGTTTAGAGAAAGTAAAAAGGATGAGAAGAAATGATAGAAAATAGGCGCAAGTGAGGGAAGGAGGAAGGAGCGCGATGAGGGAGACTCCTGAAGGATGAGGGTTGTTTCAGAGGAGTTGGAGAGAGAGGGGGGATGAGAGCTTGTCATTACACAGGAGAGGAGGATGGTCCGTCTCCTCCTGCTGCTCCTCTTCTCTCAGACTGACGAACGACTTGCCTGCCGAGCCCCACGTTGCCGTGACGTCACTTTAAAGCCAAATATGTCATGTGCCGGAGCGCCACGCGCCATGTGGGAGCGCATGCACACACATGATCGTCGGGCTTGGCATGTTGATGGGAAATAACTGCACTTACCTGCACAGGTGCCAGCATGACTGAAACGTAATTTGTTACGGAAATGTAGTTACAGTCACTTGCCGAAGTATTTCAGTTAAGTTTTTTCAAGTAATTTCATGGGATTTGATATGATAGACCATCCAAAAACAGCGCGTAATGGTAAAGTGGAAGCAAAATGATACATGGTAGCAAACTATACTATAAATAAAATTTGGGGATATGTGACCTCAAAATAGCTCATATTTAGTCATATTGGATGGATTGTATCTGTTAACACGAAATTTTCTTATCTCAATCAAATTCTGCTCTGTGCTTTAAATGGATACTCTTCGACATGAATATATTTTGTTCAAACGAATCAGTTATACAGTTGCTTTGTCTGAAGGTTCACTTGGGTGGTCTTGTTGAAAGATGAAGGTCATTTGCAAACTCTAACTAGAATTCCTTGCTGTTTCCATCCATCTTCCCACTGAATCAGACTACAGTAGCTTATGTCTCCAAAGCATAATGCTGTCACCACCCCTGCTAAGGATTATGTGCACTGGTACCCAATGCATTATTGTTAACATACGTTCTCATGGCAGCAATATACTAACAGGAGTTCTTATGCTCTCCTTCAAGAAATAGCTTCTCTGCAGCTCGTCCAGAAGAACAATTCCATGCCTTGACTGCTTCTTTGATTATCACTCCCCTTGTCTACCCTCTTAGGAGATTTTTAAACGTAGAATATTATTTTATGATCTTTAAACTTTTTATATTTTCTTTTTCTGCTTAGTGCAAGGATTTATAGGTGAACTTTGCTTGTTAGTTAGGCAACTTCTGAAGGCATTTGTTTGTATTGGATTTTTTCTGGGTTATAAACTATCATGTCATTTTTATATTGTGGTTACTTCTTTGTGCTGGTTTTTCATGTAAAACCTAAAAAAAATACATGAAGTGTTTTTGGCGGTAAATGCCAAACAGTTCAAAGGGTTGATATACTTTTTCTAGGTCCTGTAAATTTCCCCATGATGAATCAACCTAAGGGAGGAATGGACATTAATTATGTTTGACCTAGGTGAAGCTGTTTTTTATCTTTGGGTGAAATGAACCTGTCTATATATATCTAAAAATTGTCTGATCTGACACATTAAAATGGCTGCTGAGAGAAATCTGCCCGAAACGTCTGCTCAGTGTCACAGCTGACTGAACCTCAAAGGAACAAAGTCACTGCTTGTGGCTGGCCTGAGCAATAAACGAAAAAAAGAAACTTTGTCAGAGGACGGAACGTCAGTCATCCAATGACTGTGCATCCGAGGTGAAAGTATACTGTGATGCTACTGCCCTGGGACTGCAGCTGATCGGCCCTGGCAAGGTCTGCAGTGTGTGACTTTTGCTCACCAGGATCGATACATCAACCTGTCTACTTGTAAGACATACTTCAATAGAAAAAGAAAAGAAAAGCAATCTTCCATTTTGCTGTGCAATTTTGTAAACCATTTTACCGAACCACATTGCAACTTAATTCTAACTAAAATTATATTTAAGATGACATAATTTGTCCACATTTTTATTCAGATTAAGTCTTTAAATGTTGTTTGGCCAATCTAAAACTCAACTTTTGTTCTACTAGATAATCTTGATAATATCGATGCATGTTTGGACTCACACTGATACTTAAATATAGTAGTGCTAATACTGTTGAACTTTCTATTGTACACCGAAAGTTTAGAAGTTGATTCCAATACAACTAATATGTTTCACATAAAGCATGCTGTCCTTCTGGTGATAAACAGGTCTGTGTTTGTGCCAAACATAACCAAAGGTGATGCTGGTTATGATGTTAAAACATGAAAAAGTTCTGTGAGATTACAGGCAGACATGAATAGAATATAACATTTCTTTGTGTCATCTATATCTTTTTATTTTGGAGACAACCATATACTAATTTCAAAAATTGGGAATTTCACTTAAAACATTGTACAAGAAACATGAGGTCCTATGTCATTATATTTTGAAAACAAAATATTAAAGCAAATAATAATTATAATACTAAATTCATAATACGTTTAAACTCATTTTACATACACTGTACGGCCACTTAGTTAGGTACACCTGTCCACTTGCTCGTTAATTCAAATTTCCAATCAGCCAGTCACATGGCAGCATCTCATTGAATTTTGACATGTAGACATGGTCAAGAGGATTCGCTGCAGTTCAAACTGAGCATCAGAATTGGGCAAAAAGGTGATTTAGGTGACTTTGAACTTAGTTGTTGGTGCCAGACAGACTGATCGAAGTATTTCAGAACTTGATGATCTACTGGGATTTTCACTCACAACCATATCTAGGATTTACTGAGAATGGTCCAAAAAAAGAAAAATCCTGTGAGCATCAGTTTTGTAGGTGCAAATACCTTGTTGATGCAAGAGGTCAAAGGATAATGGCCAGACTGATTCGAGTTTAACTCAAATAACCACTAGTTAGAACCAAGGTATGTAGAAGAGCATCTCTGAACACACAACACGTCGAACCTTGAGGTGGATGTGCTACAGCAGCAGAAGACCACACCGGGTGCCACTCCTGTCAGCTAAGAACAGGACACTGAGGCTACAATTCATCTAAGTTCACCGAAATTGGACAATAGAAAATCAGAAAAATGTTGCCTCGTCTAATGTGTCTCAGTACTGCAGTATTCAGATGGTATGGTCAGAATGTGGCGTCAACATGAAACATAGATCCATCCTGCCTTGTATAAACGTTCAGGCTGGTGGCGTCGGTGTAATGGTATTGGGGATGTTTTCTTGGCACACTTTGAGCCTCTTAGTACTGAGCCACAGTTTACATGAGGATTGTTGTTGACCATGTCCATCCCTATATGACTACAGTGAACCCTTCTTCTGATGCCTACTTCCAGCAGGACAACACACCATGTCATAAAGCATGAATCAGCTCAGACTGGTTTCTTGAACATGAAAATCAGTTCACTGAGCTCAAACAGCCTCCACAGTAGATCTCAGTCCAAGAGACCACCTCTGGGATGTAGTGAAGTGGAAGATTTGCATCATGGATGGGCAGCTGACAAATCTGCAGCATCTGCATGATGCCATCATGTTAATTTTGACCAAATTCTCTGAGTAATGTTTGTAGCATCTTGTTGAATATATGCCACAAAGGATTAAGGCAGTTCTGAAGGCAAAAGGTGGTCCAACATGGTACTTGCAAGATGTACCTATTCAAGTGGTAGGTGAGTGTAGGTAGTCTATCTCTAAGTTCTAAGAACAAAAGTAAGGAATAAAATGATAAAAATGACTAAAGTGAAATATGAGAAATATATATTAGAAAACATGAAAATTGTGTCTTTGTTTATTGCCCCCACTCTAAGGTTTAAGTGTCTAAACACTGGTGCAAATAAAAGTGTTTTATGCTTCGTTGAATCCAGCAAAAATCCCCGTTGAAAGAAGTGAGAGATGCCCCTTCAACACCCCCCATTGGGAAATTCAAAAAATCTTTTAGATGAACAACATCTCTTAAATCTGGTGAAAATCTTGCACTTTCTGTTTGATGACCTAATTTTTATAGGTCAGTATGGCAGGGCTGCCAAGGTTCACACATTTAGCATGACAGTCATTCAATTTGACCCATTTTCACACACCCATTTTAATATATGTGCCGTAGTTTGAGTAACTCTGATTGACTGACTGAGATAACCAATCCCAGATTAATCCACCGGGCCCTTGTGTCTAAATCTAACCAACCACTGAAGGCTCCATGAGCCAGTGAAAGACAGACCGGTACAGACCGGTGTAAAAACTTTGGTCCAAATTCTCTTTTCTTTTCTAATTTCTGCCCAACAAAGAGTAGCAGGAGGCCACAGTGCAGTGAAAGCAGTTTGCATGGAGGTGAGGACATCAGTGTTGAGGTATAAATCGATTATTAAAAAAAAGTCACATTTTTTGGGCCGAACGCATCATGACTCTAAAGTCTCTCTCTTGTCATTTTCTGAAACTTGGCAGCCCTGATATGGTGATCTTTAATACAGTGTCATATATAGGTGTTTCTTTCAGTCCACTGCCATAGAGCTATATCTTTTTTTCTTCAATAAAGATCCACAGTGTATTGAAAGTACTTATTATAACTTTACCCACTGTAATTTATTGTGGAAAACATGAACATCTGAGCTTGAATACATGTAAGAATAAATCTGAAATTACAAGATTCTTCGGGGGGTTTTCTACCTTTCCTATGAATCCAGTTACTTAGAGTAAAAACACATATAGTGTACTTTGCAGTACAACAGGGAAATGATGTAAGAACTCAGAACATCAGAATCAATCACATCACCCTGATTTCAGATCTCTGCTAGGATGAGGCAAAAAACATTTTCTGGGAGAACTTTTAGCCCAAATACTTTATCCAAAGAGCTTTATATTTCATGCTATACTTTTACCATCTCCTTTATTTAACATGGAAATAAAATTAAACTGTCACCCTGGAGGCTTTTAACACACCTGTAGTACAAGAGCTTAGTGCTAGGCAAATTTCTCTTTTTATTAGAATCAATGTCCTGATGTGACCACACAGTGAGATAGGTGAAAATATTATCCATGACAACATCAGGTCTTGCGTGAGAAAAAGAGAGAAAAAGGCAGCCCTCCCTGTACACCTCAGGGTCAAAGTGTCTAACCAATGAACACATCAGACCTGTTTCAGCCTTTGCAACAACTCAAGCCTTTCCTGGAAAATAACATATCCAAAAGTGTATTTGAGTGCACATTCTAAAACTGCAAAATCATGCTTTCATTTTTAAAAAACAATGCAGTTATGAATGGGTTGCTTGGAAGAGTTATAAGATATGCTAAAGCACTTGTGCATACATAAACAATCAGTCTGTTTTAAAATCAGTTTTCTTCTTAGTGAACAATACTTTTTATCAATTTAAATACTTTTCTTTCCAAAACCAAATATTTCCATCATATCACGGAGCTTCATAGGACTCCCAGAGGCTAAATTACTTATTAAGAAGGGGTCCAAAACACAAAAGATTTTGTATATTCGATTAAATTTACATTCATTTCTCAGCCTTTTAATTACTGTATATAATTTAAATAGACAAAAACAAATATTTTATTTGATTTACTATCAAGAAAACAAATGCTTGCTCATCAAAGATTTATTTACAAAAATACACAAAGAATCTACAAAGAGAAAAAATGGACAAATATTCAAAGAAATGCTACGGTTAAATATCTAAGCTGATTAAACATTTATCTTTGATCAAAAGTTTACTGAGCTATCAGGAGATTAAAGAAAGTGTTTTACTGCACTGAATTCTCCATTTTAAAATCTAAGTGTAATTAAAAGGGAGAGAGTATAGGAGAAAAAAAATTGGAAGCACACTAACAGTTCTTAGCAAAGAAGCTAAAAGCCGTATTGTTTTACAGAAATAATTTGCATTGTCACAGTGAATGGGTTTGCTTTACACAGGAATTATAACGAAGGTTGCTGCAAGCTGAATATTTAATGTAAATGAATCCGATAAGTTGATCAGGCCTGTTCTGACTCTGCTGGGGGAAACCTCCCACCGGTTCTATGGTTTTGTTTCTCTCTCTCTGCATCCTAGAGCAGCTATTTATTTTTTTGATAGCTGGAATTCCCAAGAAGTCGTTCTCATAAAGTGTGAATTAACCAACAAGAGGAGAACTTGAAGAAAATACAACCTTCGCCATGTTCCCATAAAAACTGAACTGGTTATTCGTTCTATTATTCTTCAGACTACAGAGAGAATACGATAATAGGGATAATAGAGAATACTATGCAGAATACAAAACAAATAGAGCTTTGAAAGATGAACTAATCAGGAAATATCTAAAAATTATTTCCTTTATTTTTTGATTTGCAAAAATAAGATAACTGAGATTAGTTCTCTGATATACCTTTTTTGAGCACAGAAACATAAAACAATAAAATCTTTGGCCATTTGTCTTTGTATAAAACCTGAAACTCAGGCTACATCCACACAAACACGGGATTAGGTGTAACCATAAAAATATTTAGTCATTTACGCTATGTATCCAAACAAGGCCGGCATTTTGGGAGAACATAGACCATCATTTTTTTTTTTTATCCCAGAGTGGAAAAGTCAGACAATATCGGTTTTATGTTTTGGTGTGTAAATGCGAACAGCATGTTTTTTTATAAGAATGACATTGTTACACCAACTGTCTCTGAAACCTATGGCCACCTCTTTACTCCCATGTTGCTGTGTTTACCTAGCATGAACTGTCTGGGTACTCCAGCTGTTTTAGACAACAGTCCAAATGGGATTCTGTGGCAGTGTTACAGCACCACCAAAGGGCCTGGCATATGTACTACACCATCTTCATTGGTACTGAGAACTTATGTGGATGAAAGTTTATGAAAAATATACCATATTTGTTTTTGGTTTGTTTTTGTGAGGACAAGGCCTCAGTCAGCTTGGTTGGATGGTCTGTTTTTTTGCCTGTTATATTTTTTATCACCTCTTGGTTTGCTATTGAGCCATTCTTATGATGGCTTGTGCTCTGTTTTATGTGTTTTCAGTTCACTAGTTTCTCTGTATTGAGAGGTTTTTTTTTTCAAGTTTTTTCCCACTTTTTTGAAGTCATTTTCACTCTATGAATCAGTATACATGCTCGCCCCCCCCCCCATTAATTGCCCTGCAAGTATTCCAGTACCTCTATTTTTCTCATTCTTTAATAGATGTTCTGTTGCTGTCAGTTTATGTTTGCCTTTTGTATTTTCCAAAGCATTTTTCTCTTTCTTGTTTTGTATAGGTTTTACCACACATTTGCATTTTAAATTTAGTATTTTTGAACCAATGTTTCAATGAGTTTGGGGTGATGTGCAGTTTTAGTTTTATGCAGCATATAATTTTCTTGTAGACCAAAGTGTCCAATTTTGACCTTATCTAAACCAAGCACAATGTTACAAAAATAGTTGTCCTCTGTTGTTTTTCATAATAAATTTTAAAAAATATATTTTACTATTAAAATGTTTACTGCTCAAAAAATGCTGTTTTTCAAATAAAGGTCAGATTTGAGAACAGAATGATCAGTAGTTGTCAGATCAACAAATGCATCTGATTAATGCTGTCATCTTTCAACCTATCCATTTAGATTGAAAGCCATTTCTCCATAGATTTAAGAGTTGTAGCCATAATCCTTTCTTGTTGAAGATGGATGGAGTGGTGCTAGCTAAAAAGTTCAAAGTTTTGTATTCCGTTTTGATAACCTAACCCTACTGAAACTTCTCCAAATCTTTTATCCTAACCCGCCTGGGGTACTTCTTGGTCTCTGAAACCTTTGAACCTCTGAAACCTTTGTAAGCCTTCACACAACAACTATTTTTTGTGGGTTTAGTAATTTGAAGGCAATGGTTGGCAGTAAACTATTTCTTGAGGTATCAGACTAAGGGGTTGGCTGATTATAAATGTTCAGATTTGCATTTTGAAAATACATTTAAATATTTATATTATATCAGTTTTATCTGACTTCATTATTAAAACATTACTTACTATTGTATTTTTCAAAATTTCTAAAAATACAGTGAAGAATGTACATAAGTGTTAAATGAAGAAGCTGAAAAGGTTAAATATTTAATATTTAAATATTTTTCCAGGTAACGTGGTTATGAAAAGAGTTCTTGTTCTCCCTGTGAGATAAATTGCAGCTGTTTATAAAACTGACTGCTCTATACACGATGAGGCAACATTCCTCCCCCGCTAATTGTTGCTATAAAACACACTTCTGTTAAACACTCTCATTACTTCATTACTGTGTAAGCATACATCCTGATCCAAGTGGACGTGACTGTCTGAGGAAACCATCACCAGCTCTCCAGCAGATGGAAGCTGTCATTGCTCCGTTTCTCTATTTCTCTTCCTCCATCTCTCTCCTCTCCCTACTCATTCACACTCCATCTCCCACATTCACTGCTTTGCATGTTGTCTTCCTCTGGATTCGTGTTGGTGTGCGTCCTCATCCTCACACGTTCATCTTCGTTCATGAAATGAAACCGGCGTACGTGTGAACAGCCTTATTTTGCCTGTTAGAGAGAGAGAGAGAGTGAGTCGCAGGTTGTCATGTATGTTTAGGGCTGCAGGTGGTTTCATCTCACATGGTTCTAAACGTAGCATAATAAACATCTGTTGTGTAAGCCATTAACACCCTGCCATGAGAGTGTGCATTAAAAGGAAGAGGGTTCAGAGTACTGCTGTGTATGTGCTAAACTAGACTGAGTCATTTTGAGCAGTAGCACTTGTGGGCTGAGTTTTGTGTGAATCGTTCTCTGCTTTTATGGCTGAGGCTTTACAGAAACTCAGTTGCTTCACATGCCTTTTCGTTTTTAAAAGAATTCATAGGCATTGAATAAATTATTGAACTTGTTAGCATTTCTGAATTTTGCCAAAACGCAAAACTTAAGGGTTCACAGAGTTAGACTTTAACATTAATACAGTAGATTAAAAGGGGAAATGCATAGCTGATATTGAAGAGTCATATAACCAAAGCTATAAAATAGAATGAAATAGTACTATTTTTCATCTTTTTAAAATATTTTTTAAAACACCTTTATGACAGGAAGAGTATACATGGAATGGATCTGTGGCAGCTCATTAACAAGACAATGAGTGACGATGGAGTAAACCCTCTAAGTATCCCCTGTGAACATGTTTTCAGGAAAATTGAGTTAGCTTCTTAAAAATAAACAGGCCAAGAAGATGGATTTCTCATTACCCACCTAAAATAGTTTGTCCGTGGAAAACACACTGCCCCTGGATTAAGATACAGTTCCAATCTTGGCTTTCAGCAAAGGAACAATTCAAGGGTAAGAGATGAGGACACAGCAAACCCCGTACCATAGAAATGAGGGGCAAGTTTTGCAGTCAGCTCCTGGAACCGCGAGCTGTATGTGGGTGCTAAAGTTCCAGAGGTCTACGAAGCATTTAAAGTAAGAAAATCAGTTGTTTCAATAAGAGATGAAAGTTATGGACTGATGAATGAAACTAACTTTGATTAATTTTATCGATATACTAATAATAAATTGCTAAGTTTTCTTTATGTACCAAGATGATTTTTGATAACACAAATGTTTAAAGTACGATGTACTACTTTTTTAAACTCATCTTATTATATAATAAGCTTAAAAAAGGAGAACATTGTACTTTAGCATTTAATTGTGCCAGCCATATTAAATATCAAATGAATAAACAAAAAAAAGTTTTCTTACACACCATTAAACAGGTTATATTTATAAGATAAAACAAAATAGTGACCTATTAGGTTACTGAATTAAAAAAAGCTAAAAAGAAAAGTGAAACACTGTAAAACTATTATTAAAAGACAGGCTATACTGATTTGACATGCTGCTGTGCCTTCCAAAGACAGCAGATAAGTTATGCTGCTCCTTAATGCAGCATGGCTAAATGGGCACTATTTAAGTGATAACTAAAGAGAGTTTTTTTCAATGTTTTTATTTACAAACAGAACCGCATGAAGTAAATCTGTGTCTTTGTCTCCATTTAACAGTATAAACAAACAAACATTCAAACAAACTCGGTATTGATTAATTTTTCTGCTCTTGCGTGCCTCTGTTCTGGCTTTACATCCCTTGCAAATACCAGTGATTCTCCTCCTAAAAATGAACAGTTGTGCCCTCTACTGTTTACTAACAGCATTTACTACTGTACAATGTTTACCGGGGATAATTATTTGAATCGGTGATTTTCCTTAGTGTCTGGCCCAAAAAAATGGGTTTTATGTCAGTATAACATTTCGTTGAGGTGAATTTATGATAATTTGAAAGCTATATTGTAGTGCAGTAAAACCTTCAAAAATTAAAACACAAACTAATTGTTTTCAAGAAGGCGAGGCTATCTTCTGCTTCTAGTCACTGTTTTTATTTTTACACAAGCAATAAATACATGGTCTCTGCAGTCGCAAATTAACCATGCATACGACCTATTTATTCACAGAAAATCGATTAGTAATGCTTGCATGATCAGAATATTATAGCAATTTTTATTTTACATTAATTATAAAATTGTAGAATTCTTTGTTTTACATAGTTTTTGTCTGAAGATGTTATCCTCCACTTTTTTTAAATTTGGGAAGTCTGGAGTTAGTTGCTGGTTTGTTAGGTCTCCAAGCTGCTTAATTAACATTTCTCTTTACTTCTTCTAATTCAGAAGATATACATTTAGTCAAACATTTATAAGATATACATTTGTGCAAAAGACCTTATTACAAATGCCTTCTTCTCGGGTGACTTCTTGTTGCAAATTAACAGTTTTTTTTGTTGTTTAACTGGTCAATACCCTTTTGATCATTTTGACAAAGGCTGCTTTGTGTTTTATTAATTTTTTCCCTACCTCTTTGCACATTTGCACACACATTCTACGTTTGATATTACTGAAAGTAACTTTGTAAAGGTAGGACCATTATCTTAAATTTGCCCTATCACATTCATACTTCATTTTTTTCCCCCAAAGTACTTTGTCATTCATTGTTTGGCCCTTTATGTATCTGTGTTTTGTTCCCTGTGTTCTTTTGCCTCTTCCAGATTTATATCAATAGTTTTGTCTTCCTGTTAAAGCATACACAGTTACATTTTACATTGATCCTTCTCTATGAGTCATACAATTAGAAACTGTTGTCAAAAGTAAAGGAGAGAACCAAACCATGTAAAAAATGATTTGCAATCCATGAAAGATTAGACAACCACAAACCCAGGTATGAAATCAAGATGTACAGTTTTATTTTAATATAGAGCACTTACCTAGGATTTATGTTTTGTTGTCAAAAGATGAATGGGTAGTGAAAAAAATCTTTTATTTAATGGGAGGACTTTTAATTCTCTATTTGAAATATTTTGCCTCACTCACTCACTCACTCAGTAGGCATAGGCATTCTAAATGCTTTGCTTAACCCGGTTAGATTTTCTCTGGGCTGTTGGCTGAGAGTCAGCGAAGTGAGAGGAGAAACAGCTGAACTTTTTTGAGAGTCTTGAAGACATCTAAGCTTTTGTTTGAGATGCCTTAGGAAACCCTCTGAGTTGTGAAGCGAACTACAGAAATATTTAATGAAATTTAAGAAAATCCAGCCCTACTTTGTTCCAACAACATAATATGTGAATTACAAGAGGGACAATAAACTAAATCTGCTGAATCCATGATAAAGCTCAGAGTTAATTATTTCTGGTAATTTCACTTTAGAAATAGCTATTCGGTTATTTATCTTTCCATAAGATTATAACGGTCAGCATTTTTAAGAATAGGTCCCATTGCTTTTAATGAGCTGAACGGATTTACGGTTCATTGTGTTTGTTTTTTTCCTCATGTTTTCTTATCCACATTGATCAGTGTAGGATAACAACTTATCTTTTTTGCCTGATTTTGTTACCGTATTGGAAAGAAGAAAAGCCTGCAGTAAGTCTAATAATATCTTTTTGCTGACTAATATAAAATATCCACAACAGAGACAGCCTCTACGGTTACAGATAGACATCTTTTTCACAGTAGGCAGAGCTTCCGACTGTGCCTCTGTCATTAAATGAAAATTACTTTACTGTATTGTGCAGGGGTCCTCATATGCTTTCCTGAAAATATTTGTGCCACTGTGACAATGTCGACCAATGCCGCTTTAGGTCTTTTGTTACTGCTGGGATTCAACAGAAGTCATAAAGTCAAATATATTTGAGAGGAGAAGGACCAGCCAAACCTCTTCTCATTGTTATTACAGTTTGGCCAAATCAGAAAAATAAGCAGACATAGAATATATAATTATTAATGGCAACAATGAAATTAAATAAATCCACATCAGAATTCTTAATATTCATAAAGTCAAAATGATATTAATTAAGTATGTAAAATTTAAAGATTAGGTTTCAACAATGCATCAAGAACAGTAAGGAAGAAAGAGTGAGTTTTGGGTAAAACCAGGTCATTTCACTGAATGTATCAGCAGCAGGGTCTGACATTTAGATATCCTGCAGCAGGTAGAACAAGCTGGTCTGAGGAGGAGAACAAAAGCTCTCTGATCTCTAACCTCTAAAAAGGGGGCTGGGCATGTTTACACAGACAGAATCAAAGATGTAAGCATAGGTAAAAGGTAAAGTTTTTGTGTTTTGGATTTTCAACTGTCAAAACATTTGAAAAAAATTGTGTTGAGAATATTTAAAAATAAGTCAATAGCAAATGAAGCACAATTCCTTGGAAACATGTATGAGATTACTTTGAAAGTGAATTTACTGCTTATTAAATCTATTTTGATTGGTCACAAACAAGTATAGCTGAACATTTGAAACTTACTTAGAATCATCTGCAATAGGCTTACAGAAACTCTGTCTGGCTTTAAGTCTTTGAGCCATAAAACCACTTTTAGCCTAGAGTCTGTTTTAGAGCTGTAGTTGAACCCATTAAACAGATAGATCCATCTGAAGGTACGTAATTTTCTAAGACATTGAATTTTGGGTTTTTACTATCGTCAAAATGAAAAGAAATAAAGATTTGGAATAAGTCACTGAATGTGTATTGAGCCTATAAGATATATGAATTTAACTTTTGAAATGACTATTGGCAAAAACAGAACCCGATCATAACACCTGTATCCTGCATCTCGTAGTTTTGCTTTCTGAGAACACCAACAAAAAGATAATGTGCAAATGAGATTTGCTTCTTGTTATATATATATATATATATATATATATATATATGCTGCGACTCACTGATTATTTTCAGATTAAGATCCTTTCTGTAAACCCAACTGAAGATGGTTTATGACAATTGGGTTGCTAATTGGCTTCTAAAACACTCATCATGACCCTGTCTGACATCAATAAACATGTTAAGTGTAAAGTCACCTAAAGGACTGCTTCCCCTTGTTCTAAAGATGTACTTGGCCCACATCTAATATTTGAAAAATGCACCTAAAGTTGGTGGTGCTTGGAGGAACATCCAGAGGGGGTGAACAGGTGTGGTTAAAGCTGATTAATAGATGGATAGACAGGGACAATGACACTGGCAGTAACACAAAAATGGAGAACAATCACAGTGATGACAACAGTTCTATGAGAGGAGAGAAACCTGCAATGTCTTTACCAGAGAAAATGGGGGGGAAGAGAGGAAGGCTTTTTGGAGGAGGCTAGTTGGCCTGGTTTTTCTGGGTGGTGTCCCAATGATTTAGTAGCCAATAACAAAGCTGATTAAGAACCAGATCATGTACAATTGTTAAACACAAGGACATGATTTTAGACATAAAGCAGGATTGCAAAATATATGCAATATAATTTGTTGAGTTGTCCTTTAAATTCATTTTCTTTACATTAACATATTTGACTTTAACTTTTGCGACAGACTGATGTCCTGTCCTCGGTGTACCCCGCCTTACACCCATAGTCTGCTGGAGATAGGCACCGGCCCAACCGCGACCATGACGAATGAAAGAAGATGGATAGATGGATGGATGGATGGATGGATGGATGGATGGACTTTAACAAGTCATCTTTACCAGATTCAGACGTCTAGAGGGATTGACTAGCAGCTACTGGTTGAATTGTTAATATATTTACAAACATATAATAAAACTATATTTAATGAAGTCCCCAGTGAGTGTTTATCTTAGACAAAACTGTGCAGTTTTCTGATATTCTTTATTCTTTTCCTATTCATCAGAAAGATAAGCTTTAGGTAGGCTTATGTGAAGCAGGAGTATTTTTTTTTTTTTTTTTTTTGAGGTGTATTTTCTGTAACAACAGGGTGAACGTTTCATTTGCATCAGAAAATAATAATTATTATTACAATCTTTGTTTCATAAGGAAAAACAAATAAGTAAATAAAACAGTATTAAGGAATGTCTTGCATGAAATTAAGTGCTTTACCTTTTAAGACTTAATCTTTATCCTTTTGGAAGGTACCCGAAGAATGAGATATTGTAGTACTATTAGGTAAGTCATTCTAAAATGTATTCCCTTCAGACTTTATTAATCTAGTAAATATTCGATGTGTAAAAAGCACAGAACAGACAGAGAAGCACTAACAAAACTAACCCTTTTCAACAATGAAGCAGCCTTAGGAAGATAGGATTTTAGTTCAAACATGCAAGAGACATTAGCTGCATTTTTTAGCTCCCACTCCCAGGTCTGTATGGGAAATCAACTATTGCCCACTCACAGGCCAATCAAAGAAAACACTGCTGGACAGATAATTTTATTCTAGCTAATGTTCATAAGATAGGACTTTTACCTCAGTACTCTAGTTAGAGAGATCTGCTGATTGAAGAGTAGTGAACTCCTTAGTAGTGAACTGTGAATATATATATATATATATATATATATATATATAAAAATATATCATCCTTTTTCTTTAGCTCTTTAAAAATCATCAACCCGAGGTCCTGAAAGGATGTGCTGTTTAATTTAAATGTCTGTCATGGTACAAAATGGTTTAGTTTACTATTTATTTAAAAATAGAATGAGACTCCAAATCTTTATCAAAATAGTTTATTCATACGCTTTACCTTCACTTATTTCATTTAGCGTAAGTTGCACGGCCTTTTATATTTCTTTTATATTTGATATTTTGTGTTCAATAAAATCAAATTAATTCAATAAAATCAAAAGGGTTCGGTTTAAATCCATTAAATTCTCTTGTAATTTACTGAATTTCATTTAAAAAAATGATGCATTTAAATTCATATCACATAAATACAAAGCTTTTAAAAGTCAGTTTCTGTTGGTAAAGGTTTCTGCCCATACCAGTGATAAAAATGGAATCTCAAACCAATCATCTCAAGTCCTATTTTATTGCCTTTTTAAAATATTTTTCTATAATGGATATTGAAAATAAAACATTCCTCACGTTTGGAATCTAACATAATTATCTCAAATTAGTTTAGACATTAGTTACTTAGCAAATACTCAGCTATTGTAATCAATGAGAGCATTGGGTGCAGCCCGTCGGCAAGCAGAGGCCATGCCATTAAAATTCATTTTCAATCCTAATTTTGTCAGACACCACAGAAAGATAGCTAATTCACATATATCACACCATGTCAATGGGAACTGGAAGAATCACAGCATCCAGATTTTTAAAATAATTCACTAAAGACGTTAGATCTAACTAAAAACCCCCTCTGAGCTTCACAACAGAGCAGAGTGGAGTGGAGGTGGGGGAAAACAGGTGGGTGGATTAATAAGCCGCACCGTAGAGTGCAGTGGAGCTGGACACAGTGTGACTTTGGATAAGGCCCCAGTAGAGGTGAGCTGTTCTTTAAATCAAAGTGCCATAATGTTTACATTTTTTACCATCACATTCCTCTGCAAGAAAATTACCAGAGTATAGTGTGTATCACAGATTAACACATACAGTGTAAAGATTTATGTGAGACAATCAGACTGCTGCTAACATTTCAAAGCCAATCTATAATGCTGCACGATAGATGCATAGGTACTGTTGAAAAACATTACAAATGGGATAATTAGGAGGGCCCATAACCCTTCCCTTATTAACTGATTTCTGTAGAGTTTCAAGAGCATGAGAAAGCTTGGTCCATTATTGGAGAGACTAACTCACTGGACCTGCACCTGCTTCCCCACAAATGTTAAAAAATGGGGTCAGTGTGCAGAACTCAGCGTTAAAGAAAAAAGAAGAATAACTCGTGCATCGTTTTAAAGAAACACAATTAAATACAAGAAAAAAAAAGATTCCATCATTATGTTTAACATTTAAAGTGCATTTCTTAATTGCATTATTATATTAATTTTATATTTATCATGGGCAAAAAAAAAGGATGCATTCCCCCAATATGCTGTCAGTTTATTAAGTATCGAGGATTATCCATATATTTAAAGAGAAATGGGGATCATCTAAACTATAATAAGCTGCTGTTGCAGAAATATGTATTTTTTATTTTTGCCCATAAGAAATCTGAGTTCCTGGCAATTGGCTATAACTGGAAAAATTAGCTCACAAGTGTTAAAAGTAATAAACAGTTAATTAAAGCTCCATTGTGTAATAAATACATGGATTTACGGATGGAAATGTAATATAGGATACTTAAGTATGTTTTTATCATCATTTACAAACTTAAAAGTCTCAATGTTTGTGTATGTTTGCAATGCTTAAAAATTGCTTTTATGATTACATAGGAGAAAGTCTCGCATTTATGGAGGCAGACATATTTGTGCAATGGCAGTGCAGAGCTGACAAACTAGTCACTATAGAGATCGCCATTTTGCTTGATTGTCACTGTGGAAATTTAGGCCTATATAAAATCTATGTCCTACACAAACTAATACAACCCCTGGCAAAAAGTATGGAATCACCAGTCTTGGATGAGCACTCATTCAGACATTTCATGCTGTAAAAC